>PVJO010021970.1:0-29011 GCA_004026905.1 Hystrix cristata | reverse complement strand
TCTTTCTGAGAAGCAGATGTTCCAATTTAGAGACACTATACAACCTTGTGGTTACTGTTTCCACTTAGCCTTAGCTATCTTATTACGGAAATGGACCATTGTATGCCTTCCTTTTACCTTCCCCACTCAGACTTACATTTTGCAGGGGAAGGCTTTCTTTCTAGTTTATTTCTACCCTAATATCCCCTTTGTTTAAGGACCTCCCGGATGTATGACCTTTGTCACATCTGCAGGCTATTTGGCAATTTTGTCTCCTGGTAAATTTTCACTCAGACTTCAATACTTTATCTTGACAATGGACCACATTAAGTTTCTATTTCTTAGATGGGTTGATACACAAAAATATCTAGGTACCAAGTAGATGAGAGTCACCTCTACCTCCCACTAGATGTAAAAGCTTGGAAGAGAAATTAAGAGTATCACATTTCTCTGGTGTTGACCGTTTCTATTGTACTCCAGTTAGTGTGAAATTTTTCTTGTCTACTTATTGTGCAAAAGACCTTGCCAAAAGCATTGTGGTGGGTTAGTTCACATTGTCACTGCATTGTTTTAGGTGCATGAATTGAGAAATTCTTCCTTATTTGGAACTCTTTGGAGAATAGTAAGTTGTGACAAACTTTCCAGAAAGTTAATTCAAGACATTTATGCTTCACTTCAATAGAAACTGGCCCAAGGATATAATTTGGTATGTAAGAATAATATAGGAGGTTGCAATTTTTTTTTGGAGGTGCTGGGGCTCAAACTCATGACCCTGTGCTTGCTAGGCAAGCAGCCTGCCACTTGAGCTAAATCCCCAACCCCCTAGGAAGTTGCAATTTAAGATGGATTTGTTATGCTGATTAATTCTGAGCTGCAATGTCAACTGAAATAAATTTGAGGTTACAGTAGTTTCTGATTTATACTTTATTTCTCACAGACAGATTTACTTTTATAATGTTACTCATTAGCTCATTAGGGGGTCAGCTGAGCTTCACAGATCGGGTCTAAGGTTCAGGACTTCTAATTATTCAGAGCACCTGAGTATGCTCTATTGGCACACTAAAGTGAAACTGAACATAAAGTGTGAGCTCGGGAGATGGTGCAGATGGAGCTGAAGAACTCCCTTCGCGAGTGGGTGCACTAGCCGACACTGCACCAGCCGACGTCTGCAAACTCAGCAGTGCGAGTCGGACGTTCCAGTGAATTCTTGCCCATCCTACTTGGGACACTTCTGTGTTTGGGGCATTCCAAAATAATATCTCCTTCTACCCACCATTTAGGAATTTATTCTTAGGTGAAGGTCACTGCAGCTCTTTCAAATATGAAAAAGCAGGTTCTCCTGGTTACCCATGTGTATAGTCTAGTTTTTAAGAATATTGAATTTACCCCCAGGTGGACACAGAATATAAGGGAATAGAAATGAGTAGTGAACAGTAGGTAGTTACAATGATGTTTTCAAGATTATTGTGGAAAGAATTATGATTGTATTTCTTATTTCCCAAATGCTATGCATAGACAGATATTCTTTGAAGCTCTCCCTTTCATTTAACCATGAAGTAATGTTCTATTCTCATCTGCACTTGGAATTCTGGAGCTGGCAATATATGACCTTTTCAAAGATTCACTCTTAGTTTCTACCTTTACTCAGGTAAGGATATCTTATTGCTCTTTCCTTTGATGTTCTTTCCTCCTTGAATAGGTATCAGAAATTGATAACCTATGGAATATACAAACAGATATTTGTTTTTACAGGTAGAGTGGTTTTAAAAATTGAATACTAATGTCTTTAGACTTGGTACACATCCTCCAGTTTGACATAGTCACACTATATTCCAGTGTTTAACTGGCCTAATGGGCTCATGGGCAGAGTGGCCACAGTGCCAGGAAGGAGGTTAAGCACAGGCTCAGCAACACAGACTTCCACTCACCAAGGCTGACCTGGCTACAGCCACTGCTGAATGCCAAATACGTCAGCACTGAGTTCTCAGTGTGGCACCATTCCCCGGCTAATCAGCCTGCAACTTGGTGTTAGGTTGATTGGATTGAGCCTCTTCTGCAGTGGAAAGGGCAGCACATTGTCCTTACTGGTATACATGTATTCTGTGTATGGATTTTCCTTTTCTTCACATTACACTTCTACCAAAGTCACCATCCATGGACTAACAGAATGCCTTATCCACCATCATGGTATCCCACAGAAAATTGCTTCTGACACCAGAAACACATTTCATGGCCAAAATGTGAGGCAATGTGCTCCTTCTCATTCACTAGTACTCACCATGCTCCTCACCATTCAGAAATAGCTGTATTGACAGAAAGAAGAAATAGCCTTTTGAAGGTGTATTTGCAATGCCAGCTGGGTGGCAATACCCGGAAGGACTAGGCAAGGTTATTCAAAAGGCCGAATGTGCTTCCAGTCAGCATTCACTATGTTGCACTGTGTTTCCCATAGCCAGGATTCACGGGGCCAGGATTGAGGGGAGGCTTTGGGAATGGCGCCACTCACCATTACCCCCAGTGATCCACCGGTAAAATTTCTGTTTCCTGTTCCTGCAACCTTATGCTTCCTGGCTTACAAGTCTTAGTTCCAGAAGGAGAAAGTCTTGTACTATGGAGCACAACAACGATTCCACTGAGTTGGAAGCTAAGACTCCGCCTGGTCATATTGGGTTCCTTGTGTCTCAGAACAAACGAAGTAAAAAGGAGTTATGGTGTTGGAAGGGTGATTGACTCAGACTATCGGGGAAATTGGACTATTTCTCTACAATGGAGGAAAGGATGAATATACTGGGAGAAGATCCCTTAGTGTACCCCCTACCATTACCATGCCCTGTTACTCAAGTCAGTGGGAAACTACAACACCTCAACCCAGCAGGATGACAAATGCGCCAGAAGTTTCAGGAATGAAAATATGGGTCACCCACCAGGAAAAGAACCAAGACCTGCTGAGGTGCTTGCGAAGGCCAAGGGAATACAGAATACGTAACAGAAGAAGGTACTCATAAATAGCAGCTACAGTCATGAGACCAGTTACAGAAATAAGGATTGTAATTGTAATTATTCTGTCCTTTGTGAATATGCTTCCTTTGTAACACAATGTTGATAGACTTAATATTGGTTAAGTTTTGTTAAATTTATATTTTAATGTTTAAATCATGAAATGTTAAAAGTAAATATCACCCAAAATAAAACTTTGCCTTCTATTCTGGAGAGGGAATTAGTGCACTTCCATCTGTACACAGGACCATTGTACCATATTAGGAATAATTATGAATTTACTATTGTAGCTGGAGACTAAGTGTGGTGTGAGAAAATGTGTCTGCTTGTCAAGTTGAAAAGCAGTGGACTGTAGTAGTTAACTGTGGTGTGAACTTGAAATGCCCAGCTGATTGCTTTAGCACAGTTCTGGGTTTGGATGGTAGATTTACTGAAGAGAGAAGACCCAACCTTGGTGTGGGTGGCACCAACCAATAGCCTCGTAGCCTGGATGGAATAAAAAGGGAAAGAAGGAAGCCTGGCTTCTGCTTCTTTGGAGAAGTTCCATTTTTCGCCATCGCCTTGGATGTCCATCTCCAGGCTGCCAGTTTAGTGCCAAGGCCACTGTAGTAGTCATTCAGTTAAAGGACCCTTCTCTGTATTCCCACAGAAAACAACATTCCCTTCAAAAGGAAGCTAGACTTGGGTTAAATCTCATTGTTTTAGTTACTTTTCTCATCACTGAGACAAAATACCTGACACTCAAAGTTAAAGGTGGGAAGGTTTATTTGGCTTACAGTTTGTAGAGGTTTTAGTTCAAAATCGGCTAGATCCAAGGCAAGGTGGCCTGGCAGAAGGGTAGAAGGCAGCAAGGGAAGCAAAGGGGAGCAAAAGGGAGAGGGGAGAATAGACAAGCCTCTTTCCAACCCTTATTTCTTATCCAGGATATCTGCCCTTAGGATGGGTAGCACTCCCACCCTTAATCCTAGTATCACATCTTTGATCCCAGCAGAACTATGCCAAACTAATCATGGACTAATTTAGTTAATCATGCCCTCTAGATCCAGCCACCTCTGAGAAAGCCCCACCTATGACTGCATGAGTCTTTGGGGGGATATTTAAACACAAACTATAACACTACATAAATTACACAGAAGTGTTTTCATTTCAACATCAATGGTGGCAGCAAAATATTGAATAAAGTGTGTTAATTTTCCCAAAGAAAAACATATTTGAAATGTCTTCACCAAATTGTACAACTCTTTACAGAAAGGTTAAATCTTCATATTGTGGTCAGTATATATTATTATGCTTGGTTAACTTTTCTTCAGGTAACTGAATCAAAAGACTCTATTAGATTTCAAAAAAATGAAGTACACTCTTTGCTGGAGGTAAATCAGCATCATCCTCTTAGCAGAAAAAAAGATAACATATTACATACAACTTCAGCAAAAGCAGAGGAAAGGGAAATTATTTTAGGATTAAAATAAATTGGCAGAGGACTTAAGTAACCTAAAGCAACCAGACTTGATTAATCTCATAACATATTGAGGAAAATGAAAAAAATTATCACAACAATCTTGTTTTCTAAGAAATCTTCCTTTATGTTTTATCTTTTTTTTTGGTGCTGGGGATTGAACTCGGGGCCTCGTGCTTGTGCGGCAAGCACTCTGACCACCGAGCTAAACCCCCAGCCCCTGTTTTACCTATTAGTGAGACTACCCTTTAGAATGAGTTATCAAGGCAGTCATTGAATTGCCTTCTTTATGTGATACTATATTTCCTTGAATCTACTATTAACATAAGTAAGAGTTCACTAATATTTTTAAAACTTATATTTTACTATTACGTGTTTGCAGTACATAATGTTTACATTACTTGTGTGGAATTAGTACACATACATAACACTAATATTTTTTGCAGTGATCAAGGTAAACAGACCTTCTTCTTTGCAAAAGTATAAATAAACATAGAACATCTAAAATTTTAATAAAACAAAGTATTCTAGAAATTGATAATAGTCACTTTGAAACAGGCTTTATGTCCACAGAAGTAATGAGCCTAATGATATAACAGCCTTGTAATTTGACACTCATCAGCTTGCTGTGAACTGTGTACCAAGCGCTGCTCTGGCCCTGGGGATTCGGGACTTAGTAACACAAAGCACAAACACATGATTCTAAACAGAAGCACTAGGAAAGCAGGAGAGAGAAAGGGAGTCTTTCAGGAAGAAAGGGCCATTTCTGTTTCTTGATAGGATCAAAATGGTTGAGAATAAAGAAATATTAATTCACTTTTAACTGACATTTAACTTTTTAATGTATATTATTTCACCAAGTGTTCAGGTAAATGAAATAGTTGTCTTCATATTGCTTTTCTCCCCAACCTGCTAACATCCCTGCTCCCAGCACACACACGTATGCATGCACACATGCACACACATGCACACACACGCACACACTTCTAGAACTCAGTTAAAAGCATCACTGCAGTGTAGATACCCCTGGGTTCAAATTGCAGCAATGCCATATGTAAAAGATCAAACTTTAGATGAATATAACTTAATTTGAACAAGATCCATATACTTCTATTTTGATTAGGCATAATAAGTCTTATATAAAGAATTATACCAAAGAGTAAATGAAGCAGTATATATAAAGTACTTGGCCCCCAAGCACCACACACAACAAGCGCTCATCAGTACACAGTAGCTCTTTCTGTGTTTCTGCCTTTTTCTCATTAAAACTATAATTAAGTCAAGGTGCAGATAAAGTAGCCACCTCTACTGAGTTATGGATTCCCTTCACTGGTTATATTTTGGAGCTTTTACTGTAAGCATTTGGAAGCTATCATGATGAACTGCAAAGCTTGACAAACATTTACCTCCGTCTCCTGACATTATTTCAGACTTTTCCCTCTGTCTAGAGGCAGTGAGCTGAGAGGACAAAACCACTCTGCACCTCTTAGTCATTTCAGGTCTGGAGTTGAATTCCGTCGCTTTGTTTGTTTTCAGGGCCTCAAACTCTTTTCTCTGTGACTGACATCCTCCTGTCTTCTTACTGCTTCCAGCACGTGCGCCCTTCTACCTCATAAGGATGACCTGCCGGGCTGACTTGCAAATCTCTTCAGTGATAACCAGTGTTGCGTTATTGAACCTGGCACCATCACAGAGTAATCTGGATAAGTGTCTCACAAGGTCAAAGAATGAAGTCAAGGACAAAGGAGGCGGGCAGGAGGAATGATTGCTAAGATGAGAAAGTAGCTACCAACAGTCAGGAGGGGACCCAAAACTGGGTTGCCAAGGGGAGTCTTTGCCTGGGAGTTTTTATACCCAAAAATATGATTTACAGTAAGTCAGCTCAGAACACTCCAAGTCAAACTAAGCTCAGCCTACAGGACTAAACAAGCTTAATTGAACTAGAAAGGGGCCTATGGGGAGGGAAGACACGCAGCAAGCGTGTGTCTGTAGGTGCCTCTTGGCCTCTATCCTACCCAAGTGGTTCATTAAAAGGACAATGGGGAAGGGCAGAAGTTGTCATAGTGGTCATCCATCACCTTGTTTGTTACCTTGCTCGTGGCATTTCCTGACTTAATAGTCCATCCGGTTCTTATTAACCCTTGGCCTCAGGCCTCTGCTTCTCTGACCATGGCCGGGTCATCCTGGCTCTCTTTTGTGCCCAGTCCCTCTTCCACTGCCTGCTATCTGCTGCCTAACCTGTCTGTCTATAATAGACAGACAAGATAATCAGTAAGTACTTGTGGTTTACTTTGAATCAATAGTCCATATTGATCTGTGATAATCTAGCCTCACAGACTGCATTTGGCTTGATTTGGAAGAGGTCACATGTATCTGACAGAACGAGGGAGAAAGGTATATTCTGTGAACGATTCAAATTGATGACGTTTTCCTTCAAGTGATGAGCTGCTCGACTATGGAAACAACTGAGCACGTCTTTCCTGGTTTTGATTTTCAAATTTCCCTGAAGATTCAGATTACATTACTCTTTTTACTCCTTTCTGCACTGAATTTCTTTTTCATATATACTTTCACTGGATCAAATTCCAATTTTGAGTCCCTAAATATGAGAAAAGCCTCCTCTCGGAACTCCCCAACGTGAAGGTGGGTTTCTAGGTAGAAGGAGGAACACAGAACATTTGAAAAAGGCATTATGTTCCAGGGCAGTTAAAGGTCTCACTATTTTAAACCGGGCATGGTGGCTCATGTCTATAATGCCAGCATTCAGGTGGCTAAGACAGGACAGCCACAAGTTTGAAGATAGAATGGGCTACCTAGTGAGTTCGAGGCCAGCCTCAACTGTGTAGCAAGACCCTGTCGCAAAACACCAAAAAAAAAAAAAAAAAAAAAGAAAGAAAAAGAAAGAGTTTTACTATTTTAATTATCACCAGGAATAAAAACCATACTTTGTTGCCAGTTATTACCGTAAATCTTCATTCATATTTTAGAAAAAAATCTGGATCTTTGATTATTAGAATATAAGCATATATTTCAATTATATTATAACATTTTTATATTTATTCATCTCCATACTGCTATTATATGAAACAATTAGTTATGATTTTTTTAAACATTTACCTTTGCAATAAATGTTTTTAAATTATTTAAAACATAGCTTAAAAAAAATTATCTGGGGTTGGGGATTTAGCTCAAGTGGTAGAGTGCTTGCCTAACAAGCTCAAGAGCCTGAGTTTGATCCCCAGCACTGGAAAAAAAAAAAATAAATAAATAAATTATCTGTAATATCCAAAATTGTTTTATTTCCAAAGTATAAATTGCATAGAGATCAATATTACATTGACAGAATAAGATGAAAATCATGCCAGTGTAAATAATATTTATACTCATTTCTTTTTTCAGACTTAATATATAATTTATGCAAGACTGTATAAGTTACTAATTTTTTGATGCATCCAGTATTTATTGAGTACATGAGAAGAACTGTGCTGGGGTCTAAAGAATATTAAAATGAAAAGAATAGATAAGTTTCTTATCCTTACAGATCACTAGTGTGATAGAGAAACAGTTATACACAGTCCCCTACATATTTGATGTAGCTATGTCCTTTTTATCAATGTATTTTTATTAGTACATATTTGGAGTACATAATCATTACATTTATCATGGGGAATTTACACATAATACAACTTAATTCTTTTTTTTTTTAATCCCTTCCCCTCCCATCCCTCCCTGCTCCCTCCAGCTCTCAATCCCCTTCCCATTTGAAAAAGTTCAATTTCTATTTTACTTTGATTCGCTTTTTAAAAGTCCTTTTCCCTTCCTGTCACCCTGTCTCAATTTCTTGTTCCCCTTTCCATTTGGAAAAGATCTCCTTACTTCCTATTACCTGTCCTTTATTTGGCTTTTTATTTATATTTTGCATTTTTTTATATAAGAGAAACCATATGGTATTTAAACTTGTATGTCTGATTTATTTCACTCAACATTATCGTTTCAAAGTGCACCCATTTACCTACAAATGACTCAAGTTATCCTTCTTTATGACAGAGTAGCCCTCCCTCCACTCTGCATGTGGAGTAGCACTCCACAGCTGGCAAGGCTGTGTGGAAAAAGTAATCCTATGCTGTTGGTGGGAATATAAGGGAATATAATGGAAGCTCCTCAAAAAACTAAAAACAGAAATTCTGTTTGAACCAGTTGTTCCCTTTCTAAGAATCTTCCCAAAAGAGTTAAAGTCATCATATTACAAATACATGTGTATCCGCATTTATACCAGCACAATTAATAACAGCTAAATCTTGGAAACAGTCTCTCTGTCCATCAACAACTAAATGGATAGCCACATGTCTTAGTCACTTCCTCATCCCTGGTCACAGTACCTAACACCCACAATACAGGGCACTGGGCATGGTGGTGCATGCCTCTAATACCAGCACTTGGGAGGCTGAGGCAGAAGAATCACTGTGAGTTTGGGGCCAGCCTGGGCTACATAGCGAGTTCAAGGCCAGCCTGAAATACACACCTAGACCTTGTCTCAAAAACAAAGCAAAACAAAATGAACAAAACAAAACAAATAAAGGAGAAGAGATTTATTTTTGCTCACATTTTTTAGTTCATGGTTGGCAGGCTCTAAGGTAGAAATGGAGGGGCGGAAGGGCTTGGGCAGAGGAAAGCTGATGGAGTCAGGTGACCAGGAAGCAGAGAGGTGACTCCCTGCCTGGTCACAGTCCTGCGGACCCACCTCGAACCAGGCCTCCTCCTAACATCAAGCCAGCTGGGAACCACCGGTGGACTAACCTGCTGAAGAGCGCGCACCCTCACGATCCTTCGGAACACATGAGACTTTGGGGGATCCCGCAGACGCGATCCACAACACCACACGAGGCAGGTCTAGGATCCAGGAACACGTGCAGTCCCAGGAAAGCAGCTGATAATCAGAAGGACGGTCGGGGTGCACGGATTCTGAACAAAAAGAAAAGCGTGAATAATTGTTAGGAGCGCTTCATAAAACTGCAGAGTAACATGTATTCTTGACATACGATAGAAAGTGTCTTTTCTGTGACTGGAACAGTGATTTCTGCTAGATACAGGATTTCCATATCTGTTTTTACACATAGTCACTGGTTCGTGAGTCATCATATATTTCTTGAAAGAAGGATATTAATATACTTCCTTTTCATGAGAGTCTATCAAATGTTATACATCATTAATTTAATTACAGGTTTTTCATGGGCAGTAAGGCTGTAAAACTACCACAGGATGCATATACATTGATTAGAAGTCACATTCAGATTTCAAAAACACTAAAATGGAAACCAAGTGTGAGTCTTAAAACCAAGGCCATGTTGCACCGTTTGAAAAGAAGTGCGTTAGCAGGCTGAAGGAAGGTCGCGTTCTTCCGTCCCGGTGGAGGGCTGCCTCATGTGCCTTCCGTTTCCGCAGCGTGCTTGACTGGACTGGCGTCCGGGCTGTGGTTCTGGACTGCGCAGCATCGCAGAGTCTGGTCTGGGCTTCAGAAAGCTTGAAAAAGATAATTTATGGACAGCTTTGGAGAGCTCTGAAAAGCTGTTACTTCCTGCAAGACTCGGGTGACACTGGCAAACATTTTGCTACCACCTGATGGACCCGACATATTCCAGGCGCAAGTGTACACCAATCATAAAGAAATAGCAGCCACATTTACTGAAGATGACAGGAAGACATATTCAGGGCAGTTTGTGTCGCTAGAAAGAGAAAATGTGGGACGAACAGAGAAATAGTGTCAAGGTGACAGGAAAACGAAAAGCGCTCAGATAAATCCAGGGTTCAGAGATTTAAAGGATGCGCCGCGCAGCCCAGGTGCCTCTCGCAGGGCAAGAGAGACAAGAATGATTGACAGGATGCTGAGTCATCTCGGGGGCTTGACGCATGTGCGCATGCCCCGCAGTTCACGCTGATTGAATTACATATATGAGATTCAGTCCATACTTACGAACCTTTAATGAGGTTCGAGTGGGGACACGATTACTGAAGGTCAGGCCTGGAGATTTAGTATGCATGCGCTCTGTCATAGACCAGAAGAAACTTTCTGGATCATTTCTGCTTCTCTGAAGACAGCGAGAAAGAAAAATGGATGCCCCTGGGGTGTTGCCCAAATTCAGGTGGGTGGGTGGGGAGTTGTCGCCCAGACCCACTTGCTACCTGTACTAATTTCTGACATTTTATACAGTCTATTCAAAATATTGTTTTCTATTCCCTTGAAATTTTTATTTTACTAAGTAATTAAAAGGAGAACACTTAAATGAAAGTATTTTCTTCGCTATGAATTTTTAATATTTCAGTAGTAAAAGATCATGCTCAGCATGTCTGTCATTTGTGCTCCGTGCTAGGTTTTATTTGAGGTTCGAAATATCTGCCTTCAGAGCTCGAGGTGTTGGGTCTGGAATCTGTGCTGTAAGGAGCCTTGAGTTCTTCGCTCTGTATACGTTACAGTTGATTCATACTTTCAGGTATTATTGAAATAAAGGTTTTGCTTTCTGTTTGGGAATAAAACTGAGAAGGGCAATGCATTTGTGAAAAAGAACATGGCAACCAATAGCCAATCCAATTAAGACTTTTTAATGAATAGAAAGAGGAATATAAGGCAGCGCATCACACATGGCTGTTAAAGCCATGGACTTTGGAGTCAGACTGCATGATCTTGTTTTCCTTACGAGCTATTTCGTCTCTGTTGCTTTAGCTCCCTGGGTCTTGACTGTTTCGTTTGTAAAATGAGGGCAATGATAGCAAAGTATCCATGTCTTAAATTTGCTGTGAGGATTGAGGCAATCTGTGAGAGGTGCTATGTTACATATTACTGTCCTCACAGAGCAGGACTAAATGGGTGGCCAGTAGTGACTACTGCCTGACAGTTTGTTCATTCATCTGGTCAGCACTCACGAAATGTCTCCTCTACGTCAGCTATTAATACACACATTGGCTATCTTACAAAAATCAAGCACTGGATTCTGGAATAGGCAGAAGGCAGGTAAAAACAAAAAGCCTAAAGACTCTAATATAAGTTTTGCCTTCTTCTTAATAAATATGGTGGTTAGTTCACTTATAAACTTCTTAGAAAAGAATGCTATAGACAGAAGATCTTCCTGTGTCTTCTATCAGGAAAAAAGTATTTTTACTCCATCAAAGTATGAGTACACAGAAGAGGGATATTGGTATGCTAAACGAGTGAAAAAGACATAAACCACATTGTTTCCCTATTGTATTCTGTAGTATCCATTGACGTCTATTGATAGGTTTATTGTTTACAAGGAAAAAGCATTTCTCTTTGCCCAAAGTGAATTCTTTCTTCTGTCTTTATTTGCTGTATAGAAATAATCACCATTACTAAAATTTACACATAGTCTCCGGCCATACCGCCCTGAATGCACTCAATCTTGTCTAAAATTTACAAATAGCATTTTATACAATGAAGATAACTGTTTGAAATATTATTTCTGTATCAGGGAATTACATATTGCATGTGAGAATATGCTATATAATATGTAAGGCAATCACACAAATCCTTATTTTTATACTTATAAAACCTATTTTTATAAAGATTTCTATTTTCTAAAACAATAAGATATCTCTTACTGGCTTTTGCTTTCTTAACACTTTCTGGGCACTATACTAATGTCTGATGAAGTGAAAAAGTAGATCCTTTGAACATGGCAGTGACAAAACACTACTATATGAAATCTCGTAATCCACTTCACCTCCCGTTCCTCACAGATGAAATCAAGTCCAGGGGACACGGTTGCTTTCAGTATGAAAGGACTTAACAGACAAGATAATTGCGTGAGCCTTGATAGGAAGAACTAGTTCTATATTTGCCAAGGTGATTGGGATAAGCTAGAGAGGAAAGTATGCAAAATAACTTCACATTAACTGAACAATCAGTGATCATTTTTTAAACTCTCTGCTGCTCCCTCCCTGGGTCCTAACTGTGCCATTTGGCTCTGTGGGGACAGCAGAGGCTGCAACGAGGAGGGTGCACCTACGTCAGCACAGACTAGCATTTTCAAAGCGCTCATTACATTCGCCTTTACAGGAAGCAATTACTGTACCAGCACATTTTTTGAAAAAATGAAATTATGTAAATGATTCTTTTATGGTTAATTTGAAAAGATGAAAGCTAATTAGTTCATGGGTCCACTTGATTTGTGAACACTTTTTACATTAAGTCACTGCGATTTCTTCCTGAAGTCCATAAAATGCTTTTGATAATGCATCTTTAACTGAAGATATTTCTCAGAGCAAGTGACTTCATGAAACTCAATGTCACATTTTCTAAGTTAATGAATTTATCTGGAAAGTTCTTCAACTATAAAATAAAAAAACCAAAATATTTTATGTTTGGAGTAAGAAAAAGAACACTTGACTCCAACCCCACAGAAACTTCCAGACCAATTTGGTACATTATTGTAAGAACTTATGTAATATCTTCAAATTTTGTTTAAGTGTCTAAAATGATAAATAATAGTTGCAGTTATAGGCTTCTGATTTTGGACTAAATGAAAAATACAAACTAAATGGAACAGCTAAATACATCATCTCAGGAACTCGTTTCAAGCTTTAAGGATTTCTCCTTCTATTGAAGACTAGCTTATAGCCAATGCTAATTAGACCAGGTGAAAAACTAGAAAACAGCCCATCTGTTTGAAAGCTTTGGCAGCCAAGATATTAACAGCCAAGGATCCGAGAGAATGAAAGTCACTGAGCTGACTCTGCTGTTTGCTCCTTTCCCTGTGATGGACGTGTTGACTCACAAACTGCACTGGCAGAAATGCTTAGGAGACACACAGAAAGTAGCTGTTAAGAGGTGAGTAAGGATTGGGGACATAGCTCAGCTGTGCTAGAATGGTCAAGGACCTGAGCTCAATCCTCAGATCCCCAGGACACCACCTCCCAGCACACACACACACACACACACAAAGAGCTAAAGGAACTGAATTTTGAGAGGTTTTTAACAATGTCATAAGCTATTGGATAAAAATAAATTCAAAACTGATAGCACAACAAAAAAAATGATGTAAATACACCAGAAATGTAGTGAGTCTAATAGCATGAGGTACTTTTCACTTTAAGGAGTTTGGTGTTTTACCAATGATTCAAGCCAAGGGGTAGAAATGCTGAGCTAAGCGTGACTTCTAAGAGACCTTTCCATTGAGGTGGAAGAGAAAGGAGCTAACCTAAGTCATTTTGTAAAATAATATTTGTATTGGAAATATCAGGAAGGACTGTGTATGGCTAGCTAATTCGTTTCTCATAAGGGCATTAGTTAGAAATCCTACAACTAATATATATATATGTATATGTAGTGTGTGTGTGTACACACACACACACACACACACATATATATATATATATATATATATATATATATATATATATAGTGGTGAACAAATAAGTAAATATGTTGCAGATAATGAGCTAGGTTTCTCCTGGTCAAAGAAAATTTATGATAAACAAAGGAGAAGTACTAGGATGAAACTTGTGGTCTGGGATTAGGGTAGGAAATATGAGGGTAAATACATACATAAATGACTTAAAACGACCCACATCTATGTCCAACATGGCTATCACAGAGCCAAAATCAAAATGTCAGAGGGCTATGTTCCTTCTAGGGGCTGAAGGTGAAAAGTTACTTCCTTTCTTTTTTCAGCTTCTAGAAGCCTCTTTCTGGTTCTTGCCTGCTGCACCTTCCATCTCAGAATGAGCACAGAATGTCAAATCTTTTGTATGTGCCAGCTTTCACAATAGCAGGAAAAGGTCGTCCACTTTCAGGGTTGCTTGTGATGATACTGGGCTTGCCTGTATTAATCCACGATGATCTCCCTGTCTCAGACTCCCTAGCATTAGTTACATCTGCAAATTGTCTTTCCTCATGAAGGTACTCAGTGATTCTGAGAGTGATAGTATAGACATGTATGTATTTGTCTATTTATCATTTCTATAGGACTCTACTTTTAGCAGTATGTATAAAAAACCTTACATGCACATATGAATTTAAATTTTTTCTTGTGCATTACAGTTTTTATCATCATGTAATTACTTATTTCATTGTTACTAACTTTATTTGTCTTAATATGTAGTTTGTCTCGTAGGTAAACCAGCAGGTGATCAGCAATGAGTACTGAGAGGTAGAAGTGTATATAAGTGATGGGGAACTCGTGTTATATATAATACACTGATACCTCAGTTGTTGAAAGGCTCCCAGCTCAAACTTTCCACTACTCGAAGAGCAAAGTTTGCAAAAAAATCTGACTGCTGTATTTAACTTTGCTTGACAGTCAAACTGAAAACCTGACTTGGAAAAACTTGGACCAGCAGAGAGTGAGTCATGTCAGGTCTGCTGCAGATGCAAAGGGTGACGATTCAGTCTAATGCTGCTCTCCCTGAGATGACACACAGTGCTTGTGTTAGTGCATTAAAACTTTCATCATTGTGCTTTTTTTGTGCTTCACTGACATAAAATGTCGTAACAATGTCTCCAAAGAAAGTTAGTAATACAGTAGTAAAGCTAAGAGGAAAACTGTGAGAACCATGATAGGGTTAAAGAAGGAAATCATTGTAAAATGTGTTAAAGTCCTGGAAAAATAAATTTAAACATTTAATGTTGGGCCTCAGAGCCACTTATTTGTTTTTCCCATTATTTCATATGGGAAACATCTGTTCAGTTCTGGAACTTTTCCGTGTTTGAAGAGGAATTCGAAATGAGCTGAGTTTGACCCCGAGACATCGCTGTAGAAATCTGGCATTGCTTGGAGCTGAAGCACCTCACAAAGGCTCTCGTGTTGAACTCTTGGTCTCCAGGGAAACAGTGCTCAAAGCTGTGACTTCACTGGTGGATTAATCCATTGATGAGGTCATCATCTGATGGCATTATTGGGGGAGGGGATGCTTTAGTTACTTTCCCACTGCTGACAGAAAATACCCAACGCCCACAAGTTAAGAAAGGAAAGTTTATTGTAGTTCACAGTCTGTAGAGGTTTCAGTCTATAGTCGGCTGGCTCCCAGGCAGGGTGGCCTGGCAGAGGGCATTGCAGAGGGGAAATAGCTCATGGCAGGGCAGGCAGGAGGCAGCAAGCAGCAAAGCAGTGAGCCTGCCTTTCGTTTTCATCCCATCCAGGCTACAAACCTTTTGAGTCATGCTCTCCACATCCGGGGTGGGGCTTCTGTCTTCAGGAAATCTCTTCAGCTACACCAGGAACTATGCTAAACCAACCAGGCAGTGGGTTAATTTAGAGCCACACACCCTTAATCCCAGTATCACACCAGTAGACCCAGCCAGCTCTGAAAAGCCCCACCTGTGAATGCATGAGGTTTTGAGGGGACATCCAGACACAATCCATCAGAGGAGGGTAATTTGGCGTGGAGTTCAGATGAAGGGAGAGAGTCATGGGGGCATGTCCTTGGGAAACAGAGCTTGTCCCTCACCCCTTCCTGGCTCTCTGGCCCTCTCTGCTTCCCAGTGGCAAGGAGGCGAGTGGTTTTCCTGTGCTGTACCCTTCTCCCTGGCCATTGGCCTGACAGCAGTGGAACCAACTGACTGTGGACTAAACCCTCTGAAATTGTGAGCCAAAATATACTTATCCTCCTTTAAGTTGTTTTTCTCAGGTATTTTGTCACAACAACAGAAAGATGACTAATAAAAGATTAAATCATAGAAAGCAGGTATTCCAAATACAGATTCAAGGGGGAAAAAGGGATGCCAAAATGATGATGATGTCTATGGTACAGGAAAGATTTTTTTGACTAAAACAAAAACACTGGTCACAACTTTGAGCTTGAAGACTGTAAGATTTCTCTATATTCTTGTTATAATTGATGAAAGTGCCATTCTTGAATTAAAAATAGCTCACCTTGTGTTCAGTTCAAAACCAAAAATCATTAAAATGATTAAAGCAATCAAGGCAACATAGGTAGTTATGGTCAGAAGTCATTCCTCTTAGGTAAAATGGGATTATAGTAGTGCCAACCTTACAGGCATGTAAGGTTTTACCCACTGACCTCTTAATCTCTTTACTCATTGTGTTAAATGAATGTTAGATGAGTTACTATAAAACAATTAGCAGAGTAACTGGCACATAATAAGCTATTGAAACAAAACTTAAATATGTCTTTTGGGAAACAGTTAAAATAAAAGCCATTTTGCCCCAATCATATGCTTTTCTTTTCTTTCTTTTTTTTTTTTTTTCTCCTTTGGTAGTCTCTTATATTTTTTTTCCTTTCCTCTGTTCTCAGTTCACCAAAACCACTGACTCACAGAGGAACAGCAGTAAACTTCATTGTAAGAAACCAGATTTCCAAAATTCTCTTTCAAGGCTGCTGACTGTCATGTACTGTCTGTGTGATGCTGAGAAACTCTTCACCTATAAAATGCTAATGAAGGCTGACTTTGATCATTATTTTTCCTAAGAATTTGACCATAATCTCTTATAAGTTGTCAGTAGTCACCAATAATGTTGTTATTCTTGATTAAGCTAAAAGAGACGATAACAGGTTAGTAAAAATAAAGATATTCTGGAAAATGTAACTGTAATGTTAAAGCATATTTGTGAGTTCAATGAAAGGTGAATGCAGTTCCCACAGAGTTCTTCCATTCCTCCATTTGATCCACTCTGCCTTTGAAGGAAAAAGCAATTGTCTTCCTTTGAATGAAGAAGGAGAGTGTGGAGATTATTTCAGTTGCTTTTTTGGATTCTAGTCGTTCACATCTTTTTCTCCACTGTGACGGTGGTGGTAGGGGACCTAATGGTTTCATTTGGAATTACATGATGTGATTTTCCTAAGCTAACTTTTTCCTTTAACTCTTACATATATTTATATGAAGAATTAGAGAAGGTAGAAAAATAAACTCATAAAATTGGGTAAAACTCAACCAATTTGTACAATCCAGTAATCACTGCAGACAATAACAATAAATTATGTTTCATTACTGTGTGTCACTAGGCAGCACATGTGTGGTTGTATACTATCCATGTGTGATTTTTGTGCCTAAAGCAGTAAATTGCAATTTCAGGAGCACAGAGTTCTGAAATTTTTATGGCTGTACAAAAGACTTGGCATAATTAATAAGGAAATAAAAAGAGGAATGAGATTTAGAATCCTTAGAGAGATTCTACAGTTTGCTATTCTCACTCAGATAAAATAGTTTGGCACTCTTGTGTTTAAAAGAAAGTACAAGAGTACTTTCTAAAGTTTCTAAAATAGCCACTAATCAGAATATTTCTCTATAAACAATATCTTACCCAACAAATAGGCAGCTTTGTCCACAAAATTACAAGATTTTCTTGGAAGTATTCATCAGTGCTACAGAAGTTATATTTTTGTATATCAATGTTGATATATTTCAGAAGAGAATAATCTTTTATTAAGCTCTATTGAATATTTTAAAAGAATATAAAATCCTTCCTGACATTTAATGTTTCTTCTCAGTTAAGTATTATTCACTACCATGTGATATTAATTACTAAATGTATGAATATATATGCATTTTAAAAGTTACATAAAGCTTCAAATGGAATTTTGGCCAAACAAAATAAATTTCCTAGCCCATGGGAAAGAACTTTTATCATGTTTACATATTTTTTCTATATGAGAATAAAATACAGACTACAATAAAAAAAAAAGGAGACTTAAAGATGTCATCTTACCAGTTTTCTTCACAAATCAGAAAGTGTTGTGTCTGTCTGGAGAGGTCTTGTTATTTGAAAAGTTTTTCTTGTTTCTGAGGTAAAATCTTCCCCTTTCTAGTTCATTCATTCACTAGTTCTCAGCCATATTTCTTTAAACTCGGGTATAGCCGCCAACACTCAAGTACATGTTGCAGACTCCTGAGTTCCTGGATATGGTGGAGTGGGCCAATGTTTCCCAACTGACTCCAGACGGATTCCTGAGATAGCGAGAATGGGGTAAATACGAGTGGTCACAATCTCCTTGCTTGGAGCACAGCAGATCTGAGAAGAAATTTTCCAGCTTCTTATTTTGGCCTTTTAGGAGAAATACTGTTTAAAGAATGTGCTTATTGTCATGCTACGTGACTGTGGATGAGCAGAGGATGAGACTTAGTTTATTCAGCAAGAGAACCCGGAGGGACTGCGTCTTCAGCATAGGAGAGCGTCAGGGAAACAGCAACCCCCTGAGACCTCTGTGGTTATTTTTTCATAACTCAAGGATATGAGAACAAAGACATAGAAGAAAATCACTTGCAACATGTTGTACAGGCATTTTGGTCAGGGGACAGGGCTGGAATGGGATGATTTGTTACGTGACACATGTCGACCTAGTTTGGGCAATCTCATCAGGGTGGAGGGTATGCACTGGCCAAAGCAAGCATCTCTGGGAACATTGCTTTTCTTTCTGCTGCCTGCTGTCCCACAGACCATGCTCTAGACTCTGACCGTTCACTCCAGGAGCACAGGGACTGTTGTTGCATGGTCCCTGCATCTCTACACATGCACTTCAGTCAGTCTGTTGGCCAGAGTCTCTCCACAGTTTATATCCTACACTGATCTTCTCTTTCCCATGTTAATGAACTCCACGCTCCAATTGTCCTTCATGCAATACAGTGACACTGTTCTCTTTGCATTCAAGTGTTCTCAAATGTGTTCATGTGCCTTTTAAGTTTGTCATGTGCCCTGTGCAAAGTGTGATGCTATTAGTGTCCTTGGCTAGGATATTATATAGCCTCAAATTATCATCTGTTCATATAAGTGTTTATGTTACATATTATCTTTATGGCTGGAGAAAACATATTCCTGACTATCATGTATTCATCATAAACCATTTCCCTGTTCATTTGAGAAACTCACAGCACCTGAAATCTATATTCCATGAATTCTATATTGAAGCTTCATTGGGGTCCTACCATCTTAGCCTTTCACCCACTGGGATATGGGGACAGCCATCTGACTACATTTAAGGGATGGATTCCTTGCCACTGAATGAGAGAGGCACAGAGAGGATTCCGGATCTTGAAAAAAAAAATACTCTCTTGTCCCAGTGACTGTCCATGATAGCTGCTGCAGCACTAGCCAAGTGTTTAGGGACTATGATGTAGGAATTGTTTTGTTAGGTAGATCCGTAGCCTAGTCAAATAATTTTTGGTCCCTTTTATACCCATTTGTCCACTTCTTTTAAAAGTTTTTAGGCTGGGGATTTAGCTCAATGATTACAGTGCTTGCCTTGCAAGCAGCAGGCCCTGAGTTCAATCCCCAGCACCAAAAAAAAAAAAAAAAAAAAAAAAATTTAAATTAAAAATACATTACTGTATTAAAATGGCACTTCTAAATTTGGTACCCTGAAAGTTTTAACACAGCATTGATAACTATTAGCAAAAGGAATTACTAATATCTGAGCATGCAGTTGTAAAGCTCCTAGCAAAACCAAATTAATTTTCTTTGAGTTTCATTTAGTTCATTTGACACTAAAATGTTTCTCCTTAAAAATTGGAAATTTGTTAGTTGACACGTATCAGATATGTACTTCTTAGCACATATGTAAAATTTTAACAAAGAATCAAGAATTGCAGATTTAGTAACTGGTTTAAAGGTTTAGTGTCACAATCTAAATTGCAACATATGAAACTATAAGTGGGTCACTTTCTCCCCAAATACATAAGCCACTAATATATATTCTTAAAATATGCAATTTGAACAGAAACATAAGAAAAATCAGTGAGGTTTTTCAAAATTCAGGATCACCCAAGCTTAAAGAGAATTTATGTAAAATGTTGATTGTTCAAAGGCCCCTTTGCAAAAGTTGCAGTTCACTGTGTACTAGTTTTAAAGTCTCCCTAATTTTTTTCATGAGTTAGTTCATCTGCAAAAGGAGAATTCTAGATTATAAAAATTTGAGACCTATAATTAATAAGAGTCCTACATATTTTACTTTATTTGAACAATGTTGCAATTGTCTGGTGAGCCCTAGTGCCTCTGGGAAGAGAAGATGGTGACAAAGCCGAAGTATCCATTTTACTTAGTTCTTTAGTTTCTGAGGCCACCAGCAATTCATCTACATTTGAAATAATTATAAATCTCTATGGTTGGACAAATTTATCAACTTTTTTTAATGACTAGAAAACATGGACTCCTGAAATCCTTGAAGAATCCTTTGCTGTAAGTATTGAGTGCCATCATATACAAAACAAAGAAGAATCTTGAATGCTACATCCCTTTGCTTCAGAGTAACTGAACCGCAGCCAAAGCATCCAGAGACACTGATCAGAGTACAGAACACAGTGTGCAGCATCGTGGGTCTCTCCCCACAGATTGACAGACTCAGAAGCAGAAAAATAAGAACATGTGCTCCTTGGTAAGAGGACCTGTCTGTAGGGGAACTGAGGAGGAAAGCAAATGTGTGAAACCCAATCACACATGCCAGCAACCCCTGTCTATCTGTCACCAAGTGGAAGGCAAGAGGTTACCAAGAAAACTGCAAAGTAGGAACAGAATCTATCAGGAAACACAAAGATGGATTAGCCTGAGCACAAGTCCCTGGCATTTCATTCACCAGTGACCGCACCTGAGATTCCCTCCATCTGTCAATTCAGAACCATTTGCAAATATTTTTTCTTTCTTTCTTCTTTCTTTCTTTCTTTTTTTTTGGTTTTGTTTTGAAGAGTTGCAGGCAATATGTTCATTTCAGAATATATTTCTCATTTTGCAGTCTAAATGCTAAGAACGTAAGTTAGTTATGAAGAAATGTACTTTACATTTCAGGAACAGTAAATTTTATTACATGAGATATTTATTATAGAGTCTAATGAAACAACTTGGACAACAGCTACTGAAATTAAAAACGCACTTTTATTCTGTGTTTATTTTGCCCTTTAAAATAGTTTGTATTACTGCATGTTTGCAGCGCATGATGATCACATTCCTGTGTGAAGTTAGTGAATGAATCTACACAGCAATCTTAACTCATTTTGCAGCCTCATCGCTTCCCCTCCCTCTCCTGATTTAATCTTTTGGTCCCCTTCCCTTTTGCAAAAGGTCTATCTCCCTGCTTCCCATCATCTATTTTGAATTTCATATTTATTTATATTTTGGGTTCCTCTTATAAAAGAAACTGTGGTAGAAGCTTGTGTGCCTGATTTACTTCACTTAACATTATTGTCTCATGCCGCATCAATTTTCCTACAAATGACTCAAATTGATCTTTCTTTATGGCAGAATAGTACTACACTGTGTACAAATACTACATTTTCTTTATCCACTCACCTACTGATGGACATATAAACCACTTCAAAGATCTAGTTATTATGGATTTTGATGCTAAGCATGGGTATGCATATGCAACTGTGATACGATGACTTTTTTGGGGAAGATACCTAGCAGAGGAAGAACTGAGTCTAGTTTTAGTTTTTTGAGGAATCTCCATACTGATCTCTATACTGGTTGTGTTAGTTTCCATTCCCACCAATAATGTAGAAAGGTTCCCCCCCCCACAGCTTTACAAGCACTGTTATTGTTTGATTTCTTGACAATAGTCATTCTGTCTCATGTAAGATGAACCTGTCTTTTCTTGGTAGAATTTTGGGATCTTCTCCAATGTTGTTTTAATTTGCATTTCTTTAGTGGCCAGAGATGTTAATATTTTTGCCTATATTTCTTGGCCTTTTGCATTTCTTCTGAGAAATGTCTATTCATTTCAGTTTCCCATCTTTTTTTCCGTTCGGTGTTTTATTTTGGGTTATCTAATTTTTTTTTTAGTTCTTTTTATATTCTAGATATTAGGCTTCTTTCTAGAATAAGCTGCAAAAAATTTTCCCCATTCTTTAGGTTGTCCATTCACTCTGTTGTTTGTTGCCTTTGCTGTGCAGAACCTTTTTAATTTGGTATGATCACATTTGCTGATTCTCAATGTTATTTCTTGTGTAATTGGGGTTCAAAAAGTCCTTGTCTATGTCTATGTCTTTACCAGTTTTACTTATTTTAACTTCCAGCAGGTTAAATGTTTCTGGTATAATCTTTAGATCTTTGATTCATTTTGATTTTAGTTTAGCACATGGTGAGATATAAGGATCTAGATTCAATCTGCATGTGGATGGAAAATTTTCCCAGTACCACTTATTAGAGAGGTTATCTTTCTTCTCAGTGAGTTTTTGGTTCTTTCATCAGAGATCAAATGCTGAATGTGCCTTGTTTCTGCATTCTCTATTTTGTTCCATTGATCTGTCTGCTCCTGTGACAATACTCTGCTGTTTTTATTACTGTAGCTTTGTACTATAACTTGAAATCTAGGATTGTGATGTCTGCTGCTTTGCTCCTGTTACTCAGGATTGCTTTTGTTATTCTAGGTCTCTTCTGGTTTTGTATCAATTTTAGGAAAGTTTTCTCCAGTTCTCTGAAGAATGCTGTTGGTATTTTGAATGGAGTTGAGTTAAATCTGTATATCAGTTTTGGAAGTATGGCCATTTTGAATCTATTGCTTCTGCCTATCCAGGAACAGGGGATATCTTTTCAAATTCTAATGTCCTCTTCAATCTCATTTTTCAGAGTTCTGTAGTTTTCATTGTAGTGACCTTTCATGTCTTTGGCTAGGTTAATTCCTAATTACGTATTTTTTATTGATATTAATTTGAATGGTATTGTTTTTCTAATTACTTTCTCATTGAGTTCATTATTAGTGAATAAGAAAAATATTGCTTTTATGTGTTGATTTGTATCCTGAATTTATTTATTAATTTTTGGAGTCTTTTGGTAGAATTTTGGGGTCTTCTACTGTCTGTGAATAATGATAGTTTGACTTCTTCTTTTCCTATACATATCCCTTTATTTTGCCTGATTCTTCTTGTTAATGTTTTGACTACTATATTGAACAGTAGTGGTGATAGTAGACATCCTTATCTTGTTTTTTATCTTAGAGGGAAAACTTTCAGCTTTCCTCCATTTAATATAATATTGGAAGCAAGTTTGTGATAAATGGCTTTCATAAAACTGAAATAAGGTTCTTCTATATCTATTTTCTTCAGGTTTTTTTTTATCTTGAATGGATGGTGCACTTTGTCAAAGGCTTTTTCTGCATTTATTGAGATGATCATGTGATTTTTGTCCCTCCTTCTGTTTGTGTGGTGCATTACATTTATTGATTTCCATATGTTGCACCATCCTTGCATTCCTGGAATGAATCCTACTTGGTCATGGTGTATAATCTTTTTGAGGATTTATTGCATTGTTTGCCAGTATTTTCTGAGGATTTTTCCATTTGCGTTCATTAAAGAGATGGGCCTGCAGTTCTCTTTTTTTGTCGGATCCTTTGGAATCAAGGTAATTCATGTTTCCAGTAATATTTTCAGGAATATTCCTTCTCTTTCAATTTCATTAAAGAGTTTCAAGAGTAGTGGCATGAGATCTTCCCAGAAGTTCTTGCAGAATTCACTGGTGAATCCGTCAAGACCTGGGCTTTTTTAGTTAGCAAGTTTTCTTATTACTGCTTTTTATTATTGTTATTGGATTATTCAAGGTTTTTATATCTTCTTGATTCAAATTTAGTAATTCATATGCATTTACGAATCTGTCCATTCCTTCTGAATTTTCCAACTTATTGGAGTATGTATTTTTGATATAGTTACTTATAATCTTCTGGATTATGGCAGTGTCTGTTGAGATTTCACTGTCTCAATTTCTAATTGCATTGATTTGGGTCTTTTCTTTCCTTTTTTTCTGGTAAGGCTGGCTAAGGGTTTGTCCATTTTGTTTATTCTTTCAGACAACCAGATCTTTGTTTCATTGATTCTTTGCACTTTTTTAGTTTCAGTTTTATTAATTTCTGCTCTGATAGGTACACTTTTCTTCCTGGTAGTGGCTTTGAAGTGGATTGGATTTGGATTGTTTTTATTTTTCTAGCATCTTGCAGTTCATCAATAGGTTACGTATTTGGGCTAACTCTGTTTTTATGATATGGGCATTCAAAGCTATAAACTTTCCCATTAGGACTCCTTGTAGTGTATCCCATAAGATCTGGTATGCTGTACTGTGATTATTTGTTGGTTCAAAGAACTGCCTGATTTCTTCATTGACTTAGGGTCCGGGACAGAACGGTGGGGGCACTTAGGAAGCACGTGACAAAGAAGGGCGGACCCAGGAGGGAAGCACTGAAGAGGTGAGAAGGTCACAGGCCAGGAGCGGAGAGCTCACCCTTAGGTGGCCAGAAGCGACAGGAAAATCAAGATATTCGGTGATAACTGCACATGGAAGATCTTTGCACACCCTCCCAGTTTTGTCTGTCACGGAAAGTAAAATTCCCAATGAAACCTTGAGTGGGTGCGGAAAGAATTGTGTGAAGAGAGGGGAGATACGAAAGGGTTCACTGGAGGAACCGGATGGTGGATTCTTTAAGGAAATGCAATGGGCCTAGAGGGTATAATAGAGAACCCCTAATCTGTAATGTTTATGTTCTGTTCTCCTGCATTTTATGCTCTTTTTTTTGATAAATTTATTACTGAAGCTTTACATGCTTTATGGAAAATGCACATGTTATAGGTGCATGGTTCAGTTGATAATGACAAAGTGAAAACATCCCCGTGGCCAATATCTAGATGAGGTGAGACCTTGCCAGTATCTCAGGCCCTCCTCCACACCTTTTCCTGGCCATCCCTGCACTCCTGTCCCCTGGGAAACACTATCCTGACTTCTGTCACTGTATATTGCTTTTCGAATTTTCTAAACTTTACATTGATGGACCTGTGTACCTCGTACACTTCTGCCTCCACTTTGGGCTCAAACTTGTGTTTGTGAGATTCACCCATCTGACTGCACATAGCTTCAGTTGCCTCATTTTCCTCTATCTATGTAGCAGGCTCAACTGTTTCTTGAAAGGCCTGAAGATAGTGAGTATTCTGAATTTTGTGGCTCCTATGATCTTTGTTGCAACTACTTACCCCAGCAACCATATAAATATAAAAAATAAGTAGGGGGATTATTCCATAAAATTTTATTGGCAAACACAGACAGTGGGCTGGATTTAGCCTGGGGAGTTTGACATCCATCCCTTGCTAGGTAGTATCGCTATCGTGAGTGTACTGAGAATTACTGTTTGTACTGCTGTGGGTTTAAGTAGTTGTGAGTTACTGGCTATGAAGTCTGGCCAGTGAAGTTGACTAATAAATATGAAGTTATTGGCTAAAGAAGTCCACTAAAAATTCTTGCGCATGTTTTTTGATGTACTTGTGTGTATATTTTTGTTGGGTATGACACTAGGCATGAAATTGTTGGGTCACAGAGGATAGTTCAGCTTTTACTAAGTGTTACCAGTTTTTCAAAGTGGTTTGAAGACTTTAAGATTCCTAACATCAGTGTTGAAGATTGAGGTTGCTCTATATCCACTTCAAATTTTTATTATCAGACTTTTAAATTTTAGTCATGCTGGTGGGTATGTCATGGTATCTTAGTGTGATATTAGCTTGGATTTCTCTGGTAGTGAATGAATTTGAATATCCTTTAGTATTGGACATTTGTATCTTCTGCTATGGAATTTTCCATTAAAGTTTTTTAGGAATTTTAAATTACTTCTTTTTACATGAATTTTGTGTGTGTGTGTGTGTGTGTGTGTGTGTGAAAATTCCTCTGTTGGATATAATGCAAATATCTTCTTCCTCTCACTGGAGCTCTCTGCAGTTTCAATTTCACTGTTTTCTCTTAAAGGTTCTCTACTAAGCTCAGCATTTTAGGATAAAGCTCTCTTTTGTCATTTTAATGCAAATTTGTACTGTTACATTTCAACGGAATGTACCGAGTATTACATTGGATCTCTGGTACTATTCTTCTGACAGATTTAACACTGAATTATTTGATTTATTATAGATCAGTGTTAGACAAAATTGAAAAGTATAAACTTGTTTCATAATTTAGTTTAAAAGCAAAAACCATTATTTTCTATCCATACCAGTCATGAAAATATTTGAAATTAGTGTATAGTAGGAAACCTGTTTATAATATTCATTTAACAAATATATACCAAGTTCTCATTTTTGTGCCACTGGTGAAGAACTTCACAATGGAAATGTTAATAAAAGATTGAAAACCAACATTTGGAGATGGAAGAGAAGGAGCGCACAGATCATTGGTGGGGAGTCTTCAACTAGGTCCAGTAAACTTCTGGCATAACAGGGACCCTCAAAGATGCTGGTTGCTTTGTAATTTCAGACAGTTAGGAAAGTTTTAATGAAATACAGAATTTGGTTTTGATATTTCCTGGGAAAAAGCTTCTCTAAGTGAGGAATTTCCATAAATGGTAATGAAGGAAGCCATAAAGTCCAGAGGGAGAGATTTAGAAGCAAAGAGAATGTTAAGTGTACATGTCCAAAAGGACAAATATGAACATTGATTGTTTTTTCAGAATGTATTCGTAGTCCATATTCACACCTGTGTTATGGCCTATGTCTAGGTGTACCCCCAAAGCCTATGTGGTCATAGGTGGAGCTTTTTCAGAGGTGCCTGGATCTAGAGTGTGTGACTGATTCCTGATGCTGTGGTAGGATGAAGAGGGCTAGGATTAAGGATGTGACTGCCACCCACCCTAAGGGCAGGGAGCCTGGATAAGACATAAGGAACAGAAAGAGGCTTGTCACTGATGGTTGATTGTTGCTTGCTTGCTTTGCTGCCTTCTGCCTGCCATGACCTGTTTCTCCTCTGCAATAGGCCAGGCCACCCTGCCTTGGAGTCAGCTGATTATGGACTAAAACCTCTGCAAACTATGAGCTAAAATAAACCTTTCCTCCTTTTACTTCAGGTGTCAGGTGTTTTGTCCCAGCAATGAGAAAAGTAACCAAGACACTTTGTGGCAGCAAGTTTTGGATCATGACGATCTATATTAACTTAACAAATACCTGTTGAGTAGAATCGTGCCACAGACGACTTCATGCCACGATCAAGGGAACCTCAGAATAAAAAGGGCCAGGTATACAGGGTCACGTGGAAACTGAGTCTGTGTGAAACTCACTGGCATGACCAGGCCTCTCCTTACTTGGGAATGGCTATCGGTACTCCATGAGAGAATGAATTATCTGGTGGCAGCTTGTCTGTCACATAGAAAGCACACAAGTCTAGATTTCAGTATTATCTATATAAGCAATCTTCTGTTCTTTCGTGTCTTTACATTCTTTGACATGTGCATCTTGCCCTGCTTGACCCTGGAGGAGCCACAAATACTGGCCAGCAGATGAAGGGCATGAACAGAGACATCAAGAGGCCACTCATGCATTCTTTGCCAGCCGGTGTCTCTGCTGTGTGTGTGTGCTTGTGTGGGGGCTCAGTGGTTAAATTTAAAGGAGTTTAACTTGGTGGGCTAAAAATTCAGTAGGAACTAATATATGGTTTTTAATTACCTGAGAATGGCCGGAGTGAACAAGGCCCCCCCCTCTAGACATTGCCAGCACAGAGAGGAAGGAGACCATGGACTAAGTCTGGGTGATGCTGTGAAAACTCATAAATTGCTCCCTACTGAGCCCAGCTCTGTAGTTAAAATTACTTAATATTCCCATAATGGTCACTACTGGGTACGAGTGATGGTGATCATGTACACAGCAAGAGGAGTCACAAACACCACCGAGAAACTGCTACCAATGATGGCTGTTAAAAGGCAGCAAGTGTTTTAACATAGCCAAACCCATCTGCAAAAAGCATCAATGGAAACAAAACCCTGTGATTAAAGGTAGCTGTGCTTTCCCTGCAAAGGTCTCAAGAGAAAGAAAAAGGAAGGCAGGGGAAGAAAAAATATTATATATGCGAATAAGAAAATGAGAAGAAAAATCATAAAATAATAGAAATTATACAAAGAAAACCTATACTTTTTGGGCTGGTTATAGAAGACCATTCAAATAGGATCTAACTTCCTCTTTCCTGACAAACACCCCTCCTGTGTCACAGTGAATTTCCCGTTCTTGCCTGCAGTCCTGCCTTCCAGGCCTGGCTCACCTGGGATGACTTCTGCACAGTACTTTGTAATGAAGATAGTGCATGTAAAACTCCTATTAATACAATCAAGCACTAATAAAGTGCTATAGGACAGTAAATTCTGCTTGTTACCAGGGTCTTTCTGAAGGAACTGGAACTCGGTTATTTTAAAAATCAAAGGGGTATACTTGATACCCTCTACACCTTCTTCAGATTCTAATATTCTGTGAATCTTTCCAGAGTTCAAAAAAGGGAGATGATAATTGTGCAAAATTCTGGCAAGCATCCTGGGGGATTAAATGATTTGTCCAAAATCATATAATTTATCAGTGGCACAGCTGAGATCGGAACTCAGACATTCACTACAATGCACTTAACTCTTGAAGTCCGGGCGCTAGATATTCTCATTAAAATTTCTATTTTCTGGTGTGCTGGCACATGCTTGTGATCCCAGCACTCCAAGGTGAGGCAGGCGGATTGCCATGAGTTCGAGGTAGTCTGGGTTCCACAGTGAGCTCAAGGGGAGCCTGGATTAAACAGCAAGAAAATGTCTCAAAACAAGCAAACAAACAAAATTTCTGTTGTTTGAACCATTTGTCTCCCCTCCTTTTTCACATGTGCTTTCATAGTAAATGATGACATAATTCTTTTTTTTTTTTTT
>PVJO010021969.1:0-28947 GCA_004026905.1 Hystrix cristata | reverse complement strand
AAAAAAAAAAAAAAAAAAAAAGAAATGGGCTAGAGAAATGAACAGATACTTCACAGTGGAAGAAATACAAATGGCCAATAAACATATGAAAAAATGTTCAACATCTATGGCTATTAGAGAAATGCAAATTCAAACAACTCTAAGATTCCACCTTACCCCAGAAAGAATAGCAATCATTAGGAAGTCAAACAATAACAAACGCTGGTGGGGCTGTGGTGAAAAAGAAACCCTCCTACACTGTTGGTGGGAATGCAAACTAGTACAACCATTATGGAAATCAGTATGGAGATTTCTCAAGAGTCTGAATGTAGAACTCCCATATGACCCAGCCATTCCCCTACTAGGTATCTTTCCTGAAGAGCTAGAGACATCATACTACAGAGATACTTGCACAACAATGTTTACAGCACCACAATTTGTAATAGCTAAATTCTGGAAGCAACCCATATACCCATCAATGGACAGCTGTATAAACAAAATGTGGTATCTATACATTATGGAATACTATTCAGCTATAAAGAATGATAAACTAGAGTCATTTGTAAGAAAATGGATGGACCTGGAAAATATAATGTTGAGTGAAATAAACCAGTCTTGCAAGCTGAAATACCGCATGGTATCCCTCATTTAGAGAGGTAAAATACAAACAAAAGAAAAGAGTAAACAACAGATTCAGAAAGACAAAGTGTTAGATATAAGCTGATAGACAAAGGGTTCAAGGGAAGAAGAAGAGGGTAAAGGGGGAGGGGAATGAGAATACAGAGGAATCATGATATCTTAAAAATAAGAACCTAATAACCCAAACTTAAATCAGTGACTCATACACTGGGTACTATAGTAATTTTATATAGTTGTGACTTACTGCTATATGTAGGTGGTTGTTTACATTGCTCACTGTCATAAGCAAAAGGTACAATTAATTGTGGTCTGTAAGCTTGTGTAATTGCATGCAAGTTTGTGCCATTTTGGATAAATTTTAATCAAAATCTAAAAAGAAAATTATAAAAGCAGGACCAAGGGAGATGTGGTGGTGCACACCTGTAATCCCAGCACTCTGGAAGGCTGAAGCAGGAAGATTCCAAGTTCAAGCCCAGGCTGGGTACCTTAACAAGACCCTGCCTCAAAATAAAAAATACAAAAAGACCTAGGGTTATAACTCATTGTGAAGGTACTACGTTAAATTTCCAAAATCACAGGAAAATAATGCAAATAGTCTAATCATCCCTAAGAACACATAAATAAAAATATCCAAAAATCTGGAGGGACTAGAAGAAATCCCTTCTCCTCTTTTGTATAACAAAACAGGACAGATTACCTGGTAGTGGCTCCCTTCTCAACAGACTGCAGCCAGAGGAGCCCACTGGCTGCACTGTTGGAGGGCACTAGGAAAAACAAGAAAAGGAGAAGAGGGAGCCTTCTAGTGACTCTAACTGCCCTTTCAGGAATTTCAGGAACCTTCTAACTGAAATTTCATTCCTCAGGTCAAATGCTCTTGGGCCCCTCCCTGCACAACTTATACAATGTGTCAGAGATTTTCCCACCTCCCCACATTGCAAATAAGGCCATTCTTACCTCACTATCAGCTCCCAAGGCATTGATTTGCTCCAATTTGTAAGTCCAATATCTGGCTTCCTCCTCGGGAATATCTATCATAAAAAAGAAGAAATATCAGTTATATCCATCATGGTTCAATTATCAGTAGATAACACTTTATTTAGTCGAATGAATGTAGTTTGAAAGGAGGTAGTGACAGACAAATTTTACTGATGATTCAGTTCTTGACAGGAACATTATTTTAAAACTTTACAAAAACTAATATAATGTACTACTATACTATTCCCAACGTTCTATTTTGCAGATGAAGAAACTGAAGCTCATATAGTTAAATACCCAAACATGGTGCTTCATGCCTTATAATCTTAGCACTCAATAGGCTGAGGCAGGAGGATCACAAGTCCAGCCCAGGGCTGGGGATTTAGCTCAGTGGTTAGAGTGCCTGTCTAGCAAGCACAAGGCCCTGAGTTTAATCCCCAGCATCAAAACAAACAAACAAACAAACAAACAAAAAACAAGTTCCAGACCAGCCTGGACTATAATAGCAAAACCCTGCCTAAAAAAAAAAAAAAAAAGAATAGGTTAAATAATCTGGTCATGGTCAATCATGAGCTACTTGTCAAACTGTTGTCAATATGATTCTAAAATCTATATTCTGTCTATGTAACTACACTACTTTCCACTCAGCAAGATCAAAACAGTCCAAAATATCAACTTGGGCAAAAAGTTCGGTCTTCAGATATAAAAATGCTTAAAATTCATCCAGGTATAAGGGTGCATACTTGTAATCACAGCACTCTGGAAGGCTGTGGCAGGAGGATTATCAAGTTGAAGACCACCCTGGGCAACCTAATAACTCTGCTAGCAAGATCCTGGCTAAAAAAATTTTTTTTAATTTTAAAAGGAGCTGGAGATGTAGTTCCGGGTAAAGGCCCTGAGTTCGACTACTCAAATACTGTAAATATATTTATTTACTTACTATGTGATCCAGTTATCTCACTCCTGGTTATATATCTAAGAGAACTGAAAGGAGGATCTCAAAAAGGCATTTGTTCATCCATGTTCACAACGGCATTTTTCATAATAGCTAAGAATTGAAGTAACCCAAGTGTCCACCAACAGATGAAAGAATATACAAAATGCTATATGTATAAACAATGGAACTAATATTATTCAGCCTTAAAAATGAAGAAAGGAAAAAAAAATGAAGAAAGGGGGCTGGGGATTTAGCTCAGTGGTTAGAGTGTTTGCCTAGCAAGTACAAGGCCCTGAGTTTGATCCCCAGCACCGAAAAAAAAAAGGAAGAAGAAAGAAGGATCCTTTATTAAATTTTTAAAACACATATTCTAATCCTGAGTACAGTAACAATAAGGGCTGAGGCTTAACACATTCACATTAACTCCAGTCAAAAACAAACTTCACTTATTTGAAATGTTACCTAAATATTTATTCAGCCAGGTGTGGTAGCCTACACCTGTAATCCTGATACTCAGGAGGCTGAGGCAGGAGCATTGCTGTGAGTCTGAGGCCAGCCCGGGCTACACAGACATTTCAAGGCCAGCCTGAACTGCATAGCAAGACCCTGTCTCAAAAAAACCAAAAAAAAAAAAAAGTTATCCAAACTACCATTTATTAGGCCCTATCATGTATCAAGTAAACAATAAACATACAAAGAAAAACTACACAAGGCCCTCAAGAAACTCAAAATCTAAAACTGGGCATGGTGGTGTACACATGTAATCCTAGCACTTGGGAGGTTCAGGCAGGAAAGTTGTTGTGAGTTCAAGGGCATCCTGGGCTACATAGTGAGTTCAAGGAATGCATAGTGAGATCCTTTCTTAAACAACAAAATAAAGGCCAGCCGTGGTGGCATACACCTGTAATCCCAGCACTCAGGAGGCTGAGGCAGGAAGGTCACTGTGAGTTCCAGGCTAGCCTGGGGTACATGGAGTTCAAGGCCAGCCTGGACCACGTAGCGAGACCCTGTCTCAAACCATCTCCCTCAAAAAAAACCTCAAAATCTAGACAGAAATACATACTTCTACCTATGGCAGGATACAAGTGATATATCAGTGCAGGAATGTTTGTTTAAAATGCAATGAAGGATGAACAAACTCCTACCATGACAGAATAAGCTCTAAAGACAGACTCCCTAGCAAAACTGGTGTAAATTATGTACATTAAAAAGAAAAAAAAACAGAATAAAAACCCACTTAAAGTCTCTGGAACTGTTTCTAGAGCATACAGCAAAAATATATTTATTCAAGAAAATCTACTAAAAATTGGTGAGAAGAGCCAATGTCTTGTGTATGAATGAGAACCCACTCTCATCTCCCTCCCAGCTCAACAAGATGGAAACTCCCCTGCAGACAGGTACTGTATAGCCAATAACAAGTACTAAGAGTACTGTACAAACAACTAAGACAAAAGCAAGAACTCCGATTGTTTTCTCAGCCTATGGTCTCCTAAGACAGCCCAGTGCAACACGGCACAAAGCGCTGCTAACATGTGCAGGGTGCTGGGATAAACAAACCTACTGTGCTGCCACTCAGCACTTTCTATTTCTTTCAAGTAATGTTGTTCAGAATTTAGTTATTTTTGAGTTAGCTGGAAAATCATGAAATTTTTGCTTAAATCACCTTAGGATACAAAGTATAGATAAATTGAAATCACAAAACAGTACCAATAACAACATGTGAATACCAATAATGCAAACAGTAAAAACTAAAAATACACTAAAAGAATTCAACTAAAACAAGATACCATTTAGACCAATTAGATAAAGGTTAAAAATTAGGACATACAAAATGTTGGCAAAATATAAAAGTAAGCACTCTGCAGACAGTTTATAAGAATACAAATTGTACAACTTTTTAACTTTGCAGCAGCTAAGACATGTAATAATGTGCATCTTCTTTGACCCTGCAATTCTACATTGAGGCATTTATCCTAGACTCCTAATGGGCACAGATACACAGATTTTAAATTAGAGCAATGTACTATTAAAAAAAAAGACTAGAAAAAACCCATATGTCAATCAGTTCAGAATTACCTGCATATATTACAGCGAAGTCACTTGTTTAGGTCAGGAAGAAAGATCTTAAAGTATAACATGGAACAAAGTCCAAGATACATGTTTAGTAGTTTATACAATACTACACATTTCTCTAATCCAAATTTTACCAAAAGAAATTTCTAGAAAATAAATGTCTTGTGTCTAAACCAAGACACACAAAAAAGGTAATAGTAGTTTACTTCTGGGGAATGCAAGGGGGCAGAAGGAAATAGAACAAGAACCTATTAATTTTTATCCATATATATTTCCTCACTATTTGAATTTTTATCATGAGCATGTGTTTCTGTGATTTTAAAATCTACTTTTAAAGGTAATATACTAGCTAGTTGCAGTGGCACATGTTCCTCAGGAGGTTGAGACAGAAAGACTCCAAGTTGTAGGCCAGCCTGGGCAATTTAACAAGACTATCTCAAAAAAACAAAAACAAAAAAACATGGCTATAGATATAGCTCAGTGGTAGAGTGCCCCTGGGTTTAATCCTAGTAACACACACACACACACACACACACACACACACACACAAACACACGAAAAGATATTGTTCTATTTATCAGTGATCTTCAGTGTTTTTTATTTTATCTTTTATTTCTTTGTTTTGAGACAGGGTCTCACTAAGTCACTAAATTATACAGGCTGGGCTTGAACTTGGGCTCCTCCTGCCTCAGCCTCCCAAAGTGCTGGGAATGAAGAAATTAATAAATCATTTGGCATGTAATTCACTTTGTGATAATAAATGTTTAAGAATAAATCTCACAAGCAGATTATTTCACAGAGCATTATAATAGTCACTAAATGACTTGAAGAACATGCTTTTTTAGTGTGGATTCCTTAATGAGCACCATACTAAAGTCATGGGATATAGAATGGATGAAGACAGCATGTCCTCCAAGGAAAGAGCTGAGAAAACCAAACATACTAATGAAACAACCAGCAAACAGTGTCAAACAATATGATAAAAAGGATTAAGTGCTTTTTAAAATCATCATTGCCAGGCACAGTGGTGCACCCCTGTAATCCCAGCACTCAACAGGCTGAGGCAAGAGTATCGCTGCAAGGTCAAGGCCAGCCTGGGTCACATAGTGAGTTCAAGGCCAGCCTGAACTACACAGAAAGACTGAAAAAAAGTAAAATCTCATCAAAGCGACTTACCAAATGGCAACTCAAATCTTGTATCAAGCAAAATTTTATGAGGAGTTGGGTTTTTAGTTCCACAAATCTCATCATCTTTCATTAATGTCTCTGCCTCCAAGGTAGACCACTCCCCAGGCCCTTCCTAGGACACAAAAATCCAAGATTAAATTTTAATCTTTATCAGCTCCCCTCTTAGTTCAAGAGTCAGGTGTTTTTCTCTGAAGTTCCTTGTTTGAGAGCTTCTGAGGGCCACTCATCCTGACAGGTAAAAGGGCCACTTTCACCTGTGCAGCATGTGAGTCCTGTTCTTCCTCTTTTGTAGGGACAGCAGCTTCCATGGTAGTCAGTTCTCTCTAAGCCTAATAAGCACAGAACTTGTAGAGTACCAAACTCTAAAACCAAGCATTTCCATGGAGCAATATTTAATCTGCATGGTTCTTAATGACTGTGTCACTTAATAATACATACTGCTATTTTTTAACAGCTAGCTAAATAGAACAAAGGCTGCCATGAAAATGAACTGCCCATCTGCCTAGGGGTATAGAGATTTAGCCAGGAATAATAGAAAGTAGAGCCAATATCTTCAACATCCCCACTCCCAGAAAAAACTCATGGTTTATGTTAAAGCCAAATAGGAATACAATAGCTTCTGTCTGGATACAAAGTGAGTATATATAGGGAAATGATGTGATCAGAGTTACAGTTTAATCTGAGGAAGTGGGATGGGAGTTCAGCCCTAGGAATATTGTGTAGAAACAGTATGAATAGCAATTCCCAAGTCTGGTAGTTTCTTAAATTCTATTAGGGTTACATGCTGAAGAAAATGACTGAAACCATTTCCCTGGGTAACACAAAGAAACAAAGCAAAAAACAGGATTCAGCCAGTGGGCTAAGCAAGTTTAGTGGGACTCCTTCCAGGGAACTGTCTTGAGGAGAGTGTGTGTGCACGCAGGCTCATTACTCAGATGAGACTGCCCACCTGATAAGGCTGAAGAGGCACTCCAATGTCTCTGAGTTCACCCTGACTGGAGCTTAGTTATAGAACATGGAAAAGCACACTTCTCTGGGTGAGGTTAGGAATGGGCAGGTCGCATGCCCTCTAATCAGAAAAGGATCAGAGTAATGTGAAAGGCATAAATGAATACCAGCTAAAGTGGAGCCAAAGTGAGTAAAAGCCAGGGCTACATTCACAATGCACTGACTCACCTCATCTGACTGACGAATAGTCTTCAGTGCGATCCACACAGTCCCCACCATGGTGTCCCAGATCAGCCCTTTGTTCCATACTTCCACACTTAGACCCAGGTCCAGACGACTGATCTCGCTAAACGAAAGAAGAACGCCTTTTGAGGAAAGCCAGATAATGTGAAAAACAAAACAAACAAACAAACAAAAAAAACTGTTGTATCACCTGTTTAGCTAAGTTTGAATAATTTCTCACCAGGATCCTATTTTTATGGAAAGCCAAAATGATCCAGAATGCTGCAGCCATTTTTGGGGTTTCTAGAAACCTACATAACATCTCTAGAAAAATGCCTTTGTTAATTATTCAAAATTACAAAGTTGTAGATACCTGCTGTATAACCTGGCACCTATAGTTAATAATAAGGCATTGTGCACTTGAAGATTTAAGAAGGTCAATTTCATTATAAGTGTTTCTAGTAAAAAATGGGCGAAGGGGGCACAAGGAAACTAGTTAAAGTAATAGATATGTTTATTACCTTGATTATACTGATGGTAATAAAAGTGTATATACATGTCAAAACACATTAAATTGTATACATTAATTATGTGCATTTTAAATACCAATTAGACCTTAATAAACCTGAGAAGTGTCTCTGTCCGTCTGTCTCTGCAATCTGGAAATACAACATAATCAGCCTAATGCATTTTCACAACAAAATGAGGCCAAGTGAGGAGCGCATTACAGCCAGGCCTGTCTGTATGCCTATAACTTCAGCCTTAGGCAAATCTTTCATGTTTTATTGTTAAGACTAACACTGTCCCACCTTACACCTATGGACTCTATACAGAGAACTTTTAGGAAAAGTAAGTCTTTCTCACAAAATTTTTAAGACTCCAGGGAGAAGTAAAAGGTCCCTGGGAATATGTAAGTTTAACGGAAACACATAGTCAGAGGCAAATGAGGGACACTAAAGTGTACTACTTCATATCACTCAACCCCTGGAGGACCCAATCATTATCAGTTAAGCCAGGCACTGTCACTTTCAAACAAAATGATTATCACAGGATAATGATAAATATAATGATTTTCCAATAATAATAACCAGAGAAAAAGTATTTGAAAATAAGTCATCCCAGAAAAAGCCAGATAATCACCATGTAAAAGTAAGGTCATACATGGTAGAATATCCTGCTTAGAAAGATTAACTTAAGCATAACCATAATCTTAGGGTGAAACACAAAACTATTTATATTAATGCTGAAAATATTCTCGAGAAAGCTTTCCTTGAAACACAAAGTTATTTGAAGGGAAATGAAATTAAGGCAAGAAAAATGAGAGAAGGCCAATTCCAGCAAAAAGCCATTCTCAGAAAATCAACAGCTATTCATCATAAGAAGTTGTTTCAAATGTGTGCTTCAGCTGGATAGGCTGGCACACGCCTGCAACCCTAGTAAATGGCAACTGAGGAGGTGAGGTAGAAGGATCTCAAGTTCCAAGCCAGCCTGGTGAGAACCATCTCAAAAAAAAAGGAGCATGCTTTAGAAAAAGCTTGGCTTCCCTATTGTAATACAAGTGTTCTCAGATGTACAAGCTTGGAATGTATATTAAAAGCCATGGAATTCATGTCAAATGTGCTGAAAATGCATAAAGTAAAGAAAATCTTTCCTTTTACATAAATACAGAGCACAGATGTGCTAAGGAGTTCCCTTGTTCACTTAAGATTTCCTGAGCACTTCAATTTGCCTTGGTACTTCGAGGAAAATACACAACATAGAATCCAGCTCTTATCTCCAAAACTTCTAAGCTATCTGCAGATCTTTTCGAAGCCAAAAATAAACAACTAGGTAATTTACCTAGCCATGAAATTAGATGTTCACAATAAGGAAACTGAATTTTTCTGAGTTTTACTTAACCTAATTAATCAGTCTTTGCATACACATGTAAGACCCTTATATCTATCTGAAGTATCCTTAATTTGAATCTGTAAAAGAAAAACTGCTTAGACATACATATGTAATATTCCCAAAGAACGGCTAAATAGCATCTTAAATCAAGAGACAAAAGAAATAGCCAGAGATCTCTAACAACTTGACTTAGATCTTTAAAAATCTGTTCTTCAGAGAACTCTCTAAAGAGTAAGGCTCAAACAGTGAGCTCTTCCATGAGAAGACTACTCTGTTTCTGTGTGTTCAGCAGGCACCAGCAGAAGGCTGGCAGTTCTGCTCATGCCTCCTCCCCAGAGCCCTGGAGAAGAAGCTTTAGGCTTCGTTAACTCAATCGAGAGTATGTGTGCACATGTGTGTACAGATTCTGGGCTACAAATATTCATACCAGTAAGTGAAGAGGTCCTCCTTAAGAAATGAACAGACGTGGTAGCACATGCCTGCAATCCCAGCATGTCTTGGGAGGCTGAGGCAGGAAGACTGCCCAGTGTGAAGGCCCTGAGTTCAATCCCCAGTACCACAAAAAAAAAAAAAAAAAAAAAAAAAAGAAGGAAGGCAAGACAGAAAGAAAGAGAGACAAAAGGTGATCAATCACTCTAAACTGGGTATGGTGTCACATGCCTATAATCCCAGCTACTCTAGAGCTGAAACAGGAGGATTAAAAGTTCAAGGACAGGTTGGACAATTTAGCAAGAACTTCTCTCACAATAAAGACTTGGGAATAGACGTAGCTCAGTGGTGACACTTGCAGAGCAGTCATGAAGCCCTGGGTTCAGTCACCAGTATCACGGGAAAAAAAAAAGGGATGGACCAAGGTAGGGAAAAAGAAGAGAATGAAGAAAAATCTAATCCTAAAAATAAGATACAGACATATCAAATACAAATGAGAAACTGTTACATAATATATCAGAAGAAGGAAAAAGGAGAAAGGCAGGAGATTGGCAATGGAGTTGCTAGTAACGAAAAGGATAGAGGGGTTGGGGATTTTAGCTCAAGTGGTAGAGCGCTTACCTAACAAGCGCAAGGCCCTGAGTTCAATCCCCAGCACACACACACACAAAGTACAACTGCAAAACAAAAGGATAGAATAGGAGGAGCACAAAGGTACAAGAAATAGCTAATAAAAACCATGTGTAAAAGGGGATAGGGCAAAACTCACAGAGCATTTCAATGTGGGAGACAGAAGAAAAATTCACACATATTGCAAGAGAGTTGAAAGGGAAGGGTTACGGGCAATGGGAAAATAAACATCTAAGAATAAAGCTAGCTATCCTGACAAGAAACCACAAAACATCACTGTGGGTTGGGGATTTAGTTCAGTGGTGGAACACTTGCCTAGCAAGCACAAGGCCCTGAGTTCAATCCCCAGAACCCCCAAAACATCTCTGTGTTCCATATGCTCAGAACAATTACAACCAAATCCTAGCACTGGAAGTCAGAAGAGAGCAGGATTGCTACATTTATACACCTCAGTCACACTGTGGCATGGCTAACATGGGAAGAGACTTGGATAAACTGTTTATTGCTGAATCTGCATACTACATGTGTAAAAAAGGAAGCAGGTAGTCTCACTCTCACGTCACCACACCTCAGAGAGGGAACAAACGAAGCTTATAATCTTGAGAGGCAACTTGTGAGAGATGTGACACCAATCAGCCTCTTTCTATTTGAGGCCCAGGCTTCCACTGACACCTCCGTCTCCTGGATTTCCTTCTAGCTTTCTGCTCATTCCTTCTAGTCTCCGTAACCCCTCTACTTCTGCTGCTCTCCAGCTCTACCCAGTCCTCTCCTCACTGTACACATTTGCTCCCTAACTTTCATCAATGCTTATGTCTTCCACTGACCAAAATATTTCTCGAAACCAGACTTCCTCCCTAAGTGGCAGGTTAAGGTTTGTAACTCTCTTCGGTACCTACAGCCTGCCTGCCAGTAAGAACCTCAAATACAAGCTTATCCATAAGTGATCTTACATTAAACCCTACTCCAATAAGTAGTGCATCAGGCTGGAGGGATGGCTCACTAGAAAAACTGCCTAGCATTCATGAGGCTCTGGGTTTCATCTCCAGTGGAAGGAAGGAAGAAAGCAAGGGAAGAGAGAGGCAGGGACAGAGGAAGGAAGTGAAGGAGGGGAGAGGAGGGGAAGGGAGAAGGAAATAAAGAGGCACACCACCTGCCCAATCATTCCAACAAATCCTGTGGTTCTACCACATTAACGTCTTCTACCCATCCCTTTCCTTCTATCTCTTCTGCTATTGTGCTAGTTTATACCTTCATAAGTTTACCTATTATCACTACCATTTAACTACCATGATAAAGCTTCCTAAATGGTGCCTTAAGGAGCAATTCATTAATGCCTGGAGAATTAGAATGGTTCACCATAAAAATAAGAATCATCCCTTAACTCTGAGCTGCACTGTAAAACTTACAAAGCACCATTCAATTTAATTTCATAATTCACAGAAATTTACAAAGAATTTACATATTTTCTCAGGACCCCTTTGTGCCTACCACCCACTGTCAAGAAAATTAAGTATAACCTTTTTAAGAAAAAAAGACATTTACAGATAAGGAAACTGGCATCAGAAAAGGTAAGTGATTAGATCACTTCTTCAATATGAGAGAATATAATTTTATGCCCTTTGTTGGGGGGGCAGGTCTTTAAATTTATGGGAGAAGAGGAAGATATCAAGTTTTCAAAGCCAGAGTTTAAAATAAAAATATTTTAATTTTCTGTCATACTCAAGAAATTCTAAGCCAGGTATGGTGGTGCATGCCTGTAATCCCAGCACTTGGGAAGATGAGGCAGGAGAATCACCATGAGTTTGAGGCAAGTCTTAGCTACATAGTCGACTTCAAAGCCAACCTGAACTACATAGCAAGACCTTGTCTCAAAAAAACATAAAACAAACAAACAAAACCAAAAAAATTCTACTAATGTTTACTCATCAATTAAATGAATGTAGAACATTTTTACTCAATAAAGCAAAAGGATTTGAAGCCCACAATCCTCATCCTCTAAAGCAGATGACTTAGGTACACAGAAACACATATAGCCACACTTCCTCAGAGCCTTCTAAGAATTAAAGATGAAGTTATATTTAATATCATGCTAAGTATATTATATTATCTCCTAATTCTGACCATTAAGAAAATCTGACTAGGCAATATTATCATTCACATGAATTAACCGGGAGTTTGCTCACATTCATCATTCATGTCAGAACAGATTATGAAGTCGGGTATGTGGTGCATATCTGTAATCTCAGCACTCTGAGAGGCTGAAGCAGAAGGACTGTGAATAAGCCCAGCCTGAGCAATTTATCAAGACCCTGTCTCAAAATACAAAATAAAAAGAGCCAGGCATAGAGTTTTGTGCAAAGGCCGTGAATTCAATCACCAATACCACACACACACAAAAAAAAAAACATACATACATACATACATATATATATATATATTCATTTTCCTAACCTCTGAGACATATATATGTTTCATATATGTCTCAGAGGTATATATGTTTCATATATGTCTCAGAGGTTAGGAAAATGAAGATGTACTTCACCTACCTACCAATACATCTCACATCTCACTCGATCCTGTAACTGCAGTTTTCCAAAAGAATTTTTTAATAGTATTGGCACATTCTACAAATCTTGGGCATACACAAAAATCTTTGTTTCATACGAATTTACCTTAGAAAGATGCTATTTACCTTAGAAAGATTATAGAATATGTAGGCATGCTGCTGCAGTGAAGTACTTACAACATGAAATCTTGTTCCCAGGAAGGCTGGTCACCACGAACTGCTACAGTTGTACTCTTTACATTCTGTACTTTCAGCGTCACATATGTGTTAAATTTATCTTTGAAAAAACGCAAAATAAAAATATTATACTCAGTACTTGGATTGTTACCCTATCTCAGAAAGTCCTTGGAATTAAGTAGTATACAAATTAAAGTATTAAATGTATAAGAAAAAATGAAGCTATACTGTACAACTGAAGGCACAGTAGAGTTGCAAGAATTATAAATCTACACACTAACTTCAAAAATATATCTAATAGTGTTTTTCAATTTTTTTTTTTCAATTTTTTTGGGGGAGGCTGGGGATCAAACTCAGGGCAAATGCTCTAGGCAAGTGCTAGGCAAGTGCTCTAACTACTGAGCTAAATCCCCAGCCCCCTGTTATTCAAATTTAAAGAAACATATTTTGTATATGACCTAGAAGAGACTTATATACACATGTAAACTGACTAAAATCTTCATGAATTACAAAATATAATGCATTAGATATTTCCTATTCTAGTGAAACAGAACCTACTAGATTGATTTTACAGTCCACCTGCAGTTTGAAAGAAAACTAACAAAATGTAGAGATAATAACTGTTGAGTTCTTGACAGAAACAAGAATTGAAGGAAAATACTCATATGGGAAGTGGCTTTGATGTTTGATCTACATAGTCTGGCCTAAAATACAAGCTACATAAAAAGAAACATTATCACAGAGTTGAGAAAAGGAAATTCTGTAATCTGAGAAAATAAGCTAAGTACTAAGTAAAAGTAGCCAGGTGTGGTGGCACACACATGTAACCCCAGTACTCTGAGAGGCTGAGGCAAGAGGACCCCAAATTCAAGTCTAGCCTGGGCAATTCAGTGACATAGCAAGACTCTGTCTCTAAACAAAAACTTTTTTTAAAAGGCTTGGGGATGTAGTTCAGTGCAGGGGCCCTCAGTTCAATCCCTAGTACCATAAACAAACAAACAAACAAAATTTTAAGAAAATAAACAAGGTAGCTGAGCATTGTAACACAGGCCTGTTATCCCAACACTCTGGAGGCTGAGGTAGGAGTTTGAGGCTGGCCAGCTTGGCTTACATAGTGAGTTCAAGGCAAGCCTGAAATACATAGTGAGACCTTGTCTTGCTTAAAAAAAAAAAAAAAAAAAAAAAAAAAAAAAAAAAAAAAAAAAAAAAAAAAAAAAAAAAAAGAAGGCGGCAGGGGATTAGGGAGTTAGTTCAAGTGGTAGAGCTCTTCCCTAGCAAGCACAAGGCCCTGAGTTCGATACCCAGCACCCAAAAAAACCAAAAAAACAAAAAAACAAAACAAAACAAAACAAAACCCAAGAAGGAAAGAAAATAGATAAATAAACAAATAAGGGCTGGGGATTTAGCTCAGAGGTTAGAGTGCTTGCCTTGTAAGCACAAGGCCCTGAGTTCGATCCCCAGCACCAAAAATAAATAAATAAATAAATAAATAAACAAATAAACAAATAAATTGGTGGACAGTTCACTTTTCATGTAAGAAATTAATCATTTTAAAAAATGAAAAAATAGAAAACTATAATTTTTGACTCATCAAATTAACAAATATTACTTAAAATAATTACCTAATGTTAGGTAAGATGTAAGAAAATGGGTCCTCTCACACACGTCTAATAGAAGACAAATTTTTCAAGTATCATTTAAAATTACGTAGTTTTATACTTACCAACATGGAAACTTTATAATTATACTAAAGATATATAAAGATAAAAGCCCACACATATAAAGGAAATCCCCATGTATATCCAGCAGTACAAATGCATTAGACCATGAGCTACTCTTCTTGTTTCTTTGTTTCTGTGGTGCTGGGGACCAAATACAGAAATCCTACTTCTAGGCAAGTGCTCTATCACTGACCTACACCCCCAGCCCGGGCTATGTTTGCATTATGCAGTCTTGTTCCCCATCCCTGCGTCTAATCACACATAGCTGACCAAATCAGAGATTGTCATGACCCAAGAGTTGCAAATCCATGGGCTAGCCAAAAGCATAGACCAATATGATTCCTTCTCAAAAGACTTTAAATGGAAAGGGAAAAAGATTTAAAAAAAGAAACACTGGGAAGTGGAGACTGGTGTTAAAACTAGAAGGAAGGAAATCCATAAAGCTATCATGGATTTTGGGCAGGATGGGTAGCAGAGAAACCCAGCTGGGAGAAAAAGTAAAAGACAGGAGATCCCCACATGGAAGAGAAATCCTAATCAGAGCCAGTAGAGAAAATAGTGGGCTCAGAAACTGCTTTATTTCCTGCTGCACCAAGGTCCAGTTTTTAAAGTTTCCCTAGATTCCTAAGTATGTTCATATTTTTCCAGTAACCCTCAGTCCCCTTCACCACAGCAGAAATCAGTCTGTAATTTGACATTTGCAATTAAGGAAATGCACATTAAAATAAGGAGATGCCATCTTTCATCTTCAGATGGATCTTTCATCTTCAGAAGATTTAAAAGTTTCATGTTATCTAATGTTGATAAGGATTTGGAAAAAATGTTCATATACTTTTGGTCTCGGTATAATCTAGTAAAAAGTTTCAGGGCTAGGGGTGTAGTTGAGTGCTAGAAGGCATATTTCATATGCTTGAGGCCCTAGGTTCAATATGCAGCACCTTCCAGAAAAAAGTTTTTTTAAGAAGTACAATCAGGGGCTGGATGTGGTGGCACATGCCTGTAATCCTAACACTTGGGAGGCTGAGGCAGGAGGATCGCCATGAGTTTGAGGCCAGCCTCCACTACATAGTGAATTCAAGGCCAGCCTGAACTACATTGCAGGACCCTGTCTCAAAAAAAGAAAAAAAGAAAAAAAGAAAAAAAAGAAAAAAAAGAAAAAAAGAAAAAAAATGCAATCTGGCAGCATCTACCAAATTTATTTTAAATACACATTTTTGACCCAAAAATTCTACTTCTAGATCCTAGCATACAAATACATTTGCAGAAGGGGACAATGATAAATGTGCAAGAAAATTTACTTCTTGTAATGGGGAAAAAAATTAGAAACAACCTAAATATTCACCCATCAGGTACCTAAGGTACAATTCTACAATGCTATATGGCCGCTTAAAAGAAAGAATCACATACACCACACACACACACACACACACACACACACACACACACACAGGGACTTTTGTGATTTGTTGAGGGAACAAAGCATGTTACAAAAAGGTATAGCATAGTCCTTTTATGCCTACACGCATATACACAGAAAAGATATATAAAAATCTCTAAATGGCCACTTTTTTGTTTTTTGAGACAGAGTCTCACTGTGTACTCCCGGGTGGCCTTGAACTCACTATGTAGCCCAGGCTGGCCTGGGACTCATTGTGATCCTCCTGCCACAGCCGCCCAAGTGCTGGGATTACAGGTATTCACCACTACACTGAGCTCTAAATAGTTACTTTTGAGAAATAGAATTGGGTTGGCCCAATTTTATTAAGAAAGATACATAGTTTTCTTTAATAAAGATATATACATAGTTCTTTAATCTTCTACATAACATTGGTTTTAATAATTTTATGAATAAAGTTAGTGAATTAATGAAATTAGTTTAATCAATGAACTAAAGGAAATCAGTGATTTTTTTTACAAATTATCGCCTTTTTTTTCTTTTTCTTTTTTTTTTTCCTGGTTTTTGAGACAAGGTCTTGCTTAGCAGTTCAGGCTGGCCTTGAACTCTGTGATCCTCCTGCCTCAACCTCCTGAATGCGAGGATTACAGGCGTGTGCCACCACACCCAGCATTTTTTTTTCTTTTCTTCTTTTCTTTTTTTTTTTTTTTTCTTCTTTTTGGATTTTTGAGACAGGGTCTCACTCTGTAATTCAGGTTGGCCTTGAATTTATGGCAATCCTCCTGCCTCAACCTCCCAAGTGCTGGGATTAAAGACATATGCTACCACACCCAGCTAAAGATTACTTTAATTCATACCAAGTATAGGAGGAGGAATTACTTTAATTCATAGCAAGTATAGGGGGACAAAGGAGAAAGGACAGAGGGAGAACATTAGAAGGCTGGACTTACCTGGTGGACCCTGGAATTTGGCTCTTTTAACTGCAAGAGAAAAAAAAGGAGACACCATGAGAAAGTTTTGCAAATTTACTCATTTTACTTAACTGACATTTCTGGAGCACCTGTTATATGCCAATATTAGATGTAGGATTAGGATGCTAAGATTTTTTTTTTTTTTTTTTTTTTTTTTTTGGTGAGACAAGATCTCACTATGTAGCCCAGGCTGGCCTCAAACTCACAATCCTCCTGTGTTAGCCTCTCAAGTGCTCGAATTACAGGCGTGTGTCACCTTGTTCAGCAAGTACAATTATTGAGAAAAGCAGCTAAGACTTTTGGTCAAAAAGCCCTTCAAAGTCATCTAATACAATACTACACCCAGTACAGAAATCTCTGTGCCAGTCTGCTGACAAGAAGGTAGAGAGAGGCAAGTCTGTGGCAAGCAGTTTCATGTTAAATACCTTTTAAGGTTTAAATAACAAATATCTCTGATTTAAAACATATCACTGGGCTGGGGATGTAGCTCCTTGTGCTTGCCTACCATGCATGAGGCACTGGGTTCAATCCCATCAGAAAAAAATCTTCCATTCCATTTATGCCACAAGTATATAACAGTAATATTTAGATGACAGCTTTTGAAACAAGAGTAAGAATTAACTCCTTTCTGAGAATAAACAGATACCAAGAGGTCTACCTGTCAAAGTGACTACACAGAGCTGTTTCTTGCAGGTATAGTGGTACATGCCTGTAATCCCAGTTGCTTGGGATGCTAAGATGAGAAGGCAGAATTCAAGGCCAGCCTGGGCAACATGGCAAGACCCTGGCCAAAAGAGAAAAAAAAGCTATCTCAAAAAAAAAAAAGTAGGGGCTGGGGATTTAGCTCAGTGGTTAGAGTGCTCACCTAGCAAGCACAAGGCCCTGAGTTCTAGCCCCAGCACCAAAAAAAATAAAAAATAAAAAAAAAAAGTAGGCAACTTCATGGGCAAGAAAGGATCTTATAACTGAGACTGCACATGCCAGTCCTAGGAATGGTCAAAGACCACACAAGCAAGAAATGTATATATGCATATATATGTATATATATATTTTATATATATATATATATATATATAAAATAACAGTTTTTTCCTACATACACAAAAAAAGCAAACTATCCAGAAAGTAAATCTCAAACATTAACATGCAGAACAATCTACAGGACTATTAAATCACAGACCACTGGGCCCCTCTGCTTTGGTTTCTGAATTCAGTAGAGTACAATAAGGCCTTAGAATCTGCATTTCTAACAAGTTTCCAAGTGATACTACTGGCATTTAGTGACTAGAAGAAAATAGGGATGCTGCTGAACATTCTACCTATGCAGGACAGTTCTCCAGAACAAGGAACTATAGGACTGAATATATCAATAGTGCTGAGGCTAAGAAACTCTGATGTAGATCATGAAGGCAAGAGTTCTAAGAATGAGGTTTAACATTATTAGAAAAAGTCTTCATGAAGAACACTTGGAGATGAACACTGAAGACTGTTCACATCCATATAACAAAAAACAGAAGGAAACCACTCCTGAAGGGAAAGTGAAAAAAGGCATGGGGGAAGTGCAATTGTGTGTTCATGGTGCTTCAAGGAGACCAGTGTAGAGAAAAGAAATGGAGTTTGAAGCATAAATGATGACCAGATGGATGATTCTCAAGGAATTTAAGAATCAAGCAAAAAAATATTCAATTCTGGGGAAATAATGTGTAATACAACAGAATATACAAATTTATAATTGTAACAGTAGTTAATGATAATGCCAGATTAAAAATATAGTAGTAGGGTTAAACATTATTCCTGTCCTTAAAAATATTATATATCAAAAATGAAATGGTGGCTATTGCATTTGAGAGGCAATATACCTCTTTAATGCTGGATTCTGAAACAAGAAGGTTACAAACATGGGAACTACCATAGTACCACAAAGTGCACGCCTATAATCCCAGCACTCTAGGAGGCTGAAGCAAGGGGATTGCAAGTTAGAGTTCAGTCTGGGCAACCTAGTGACTTAGCCAGCATCGCAAAATAAAATAGTAAAATAAAAAGGGGTAGGATATAGCTCAGTAAGAAGGCCCTGAGTTCAGGGTTGGGGATTTAGCTCAAGTGGTAGAGCACTTGCCTAGCAACCGCAAGGCCCAGAGTTTAATTCCCAGCACCCAAGAAAAAAAAAAAAAAGAAGGTCCTGAGTTTGATCCCATACTGGAAAAAATGATTTGTATGCAAATATAGTAACATTATTCATAATATCCCAGAGGTAGAAACAACCCAAATGTCCATCAACTGTTAAGTGAATAAACAAAATGTATATATCTACACAATAGAATATTATTCAGTCATTAAAAGGAATAAAGTACTGATAACATGCTACGGCTTGGTTGAACCTCAAAAACATTAGTCTAAGTAAAAGAAGCCAGCTAGAAATGTCCAGATATTAAATAATTCCATTTATATGAAATGTCCAGAATAGATAATTATATAAAGACAAGAAGTAGATTAGCAGTTATCTAGGATTAGGGAGGTTGGAAAATAGTGGCAAATAAGTGCTAATAGATAAAGGGTTTCTTTTTAGGATGACAATAATGATGTATGATTGTAGTGATAGTTGTGCAATACTGTGAATATACTTAAAAACCAGTGGACCGTATGCTTTAAGTGGATGGATTATATGGTATGTGAACTATATCTTGAAAGAGCTGTTATTAAAAAAACCAGAAAAACTAATATATATAGCATATATGCATATATATATGCTTATATATGTATAATACATATTTTATATATATGTATGCTTCCGTATTTTTTTTGACTAGGATACACACTATGTGGACTGTAAGCATCAGTTCCCTCTGGAGGTTAGATAAGGATAGATGTGAAGTTATCAGATTTTTAAGTTCTTAAATCCTTATACATCTTCACAGCCAGGCACAGTGGTGCATGCCTATAATCCCAGCGTTCAAGAGGCTGAGGCAGGAGGCTCACCATGAGTTCAAGGCCAGCCCGGGCTACACAGTGAGTTCGAGGTCAGCCTGAACTACATAGCGAGACACTGTCTGAAAAAACAAAAAAAAGAATACTTATACATCTTTATGTTTTCACTTATGAAAATAAGTGCATATTACTTTCAACATCTAAAAATGTTAAATATATGATATTTGAATAAGAAAAATACTATATGGTTCAACAACTATCAATTATTTCCTCAATAATTTTCTATTGTTTGAAAACAACAGACTGACCAAATTTGCTAATAATGAAGCTAATTTAAAAGAAGTGTTTTCAGATTCAAATCAGTGAGGGCCTTCAGCAGAAAACACCTCCTTTCCACACTAGTATGTGTGACAAAAGAAGGAGAAAAGATGTGTCAGGAAGAAAAAGTTACTACACAACAGGGGCTCTAATAGACTCTAACCCAACATGAAAATGCTGGAATAGGACTAAAGAAAATCCAGGCAGGGCACTCCCCCCAAGGATCCTATAAGGTAAGGGAGAAATAAGGAAATACAAAAGAATTCCTCAAAAAATTTTGTAATTTTCAGCTCTGAGTTTCTCTAATCTTGCTGTAGAACAAATCTACCACTGGAGCCCTTGAGATTATAGGAATAATCCTATTTACACTGACTCTGCAAGCAGTGACCTGGTTCCCCATGCACAGGGAATGGGTGATCTGCCTTGTTCTAGCCTGTCCTGCTGGTAAAACAATTTCCAAAGCCTTGTGACACTAGTTCCCTTGTTTGTAACCCACCTGCTTCCAAATCCAACATTAAAGAGATACAGCATCTCTCAAATGCAATAACCACCATTTCCTTTTTATTTGATAAATAACATTTTTAAAGACAGGAATAATATTTAACCCCACTGCCCTGTTTTCAACCTGGCATCATCATTAACTAGTCAAAATTATAAATTAGTATATTGCTTTGTATTGTTATATTCTTTTTTTGGTGGGGGGTTCAGGGAATTGAACTCAGGGCCTTGCACTTGCTAGGCAAGCGCTCTACCACTGAACTAAATCTCCAACCCCCACATTGCTGTATTCTGTTGTATAATTCTTTGATTTTTAAATTCATATTTGAACATAAAGATGCACTGTGGGGCTGGGGATTTAGCTGTTATTAGAGTGCTTGCCTTGCAAGCATGAGGCCCTGAGTTCAATTCCCAGCACCACAAAAAAAAAAAAAAAAAAAAAAAAAGATGCACTGTGACATGTCAGTCAGCTGACAGCTGTTCTGCTTGGCTAACAAGGTGTGCTTTTTCTTCCCCTACTTTATGAACAACACTATCAAACTCAATACTCTAAAAAGAAAACTATAGAGTGAAAAATAATTCTCCTCTCATTGGTACAGCAAATATTTTTCCATATTTGTTCATAATCTTTATAACTAAATTTTCAATTGACCCATAAAAATCTCACCATATTTTAAATACTATAATACAGAGCCAGGCATCATGGCAGAAGCCTGTAATCCCAAGTACTCAGGAGGTTGAGGCAGGAAGATCATAAGGTCAAGGCCAATCTGGGCAATATGGCAAGAACTTCTCCCAAAATAAAAAATAGTAGAGTATCCTGGATTCAGTCCTCAATACCACAAAAATACATTCCTACATACATACTATAAAATACATTGAATCATTCCTCCTTGTATCCACACATTTAGGCTCTTTTCACATTTTTTAAAATTTTGTTTGGTGCTGGGGATTGAACCCAGAGCTTCAAACATGCTAAATATATGTTCCATCACTGAGCTACACCCCTTGGCCCTATTTCGGCCTTTTTAAAAGAAGTATTTTGCCAGGTGTAGTGGCATATGCCCAAAATCCCAGCACTCCAGGAGGATCAAGACCAGCACTGGCAATTAGGAAAAGGTACAAGAAGTCAAAAGTTTTTTTATAATTCCTGCGACACACTATGCAGATGGAGCTAGCTTTTTCAGGAGCAGAAAGCCATCAGAAAAGTATTAAAATTGAGAGTGTGGTGTAGCTCAGTGGTAGAGCACTTACCTAGCACACCAAAAAAAAACCAAAAAAGTATTTAAAAAGGGTACCAAAGAATTTATACTCCCTCTAGTTTGGAAGGAAAAGAGCTAAATCAGGCACAAGATCAAAAATCTATGAGGTCAGGTGTGCTTTAACAGCTACAAACTAGCATAATTTGCAAAAAGCTGTGTCAGGATAGGAAGAACATTCTTGTTAAAGCAGTGAGACCATCCGTGGGCGCAACAAGGTACAACACGTGGAGAACTTGGCAGAATCTGAGAACAACCGTACCGGACAGCCTGGGGCGTGGGGGCTGGCTGCACAGTGGCAGGTCACTTTCTAATGCAGGAAAAGGAGCAAGGCTGAGCAGCCCACACTCTGGGAAAGGCAGGATTATTCCAGTCCAAGACACCCCATCTGAACAGGACAGAGCAACTTTGGCAAACACACACAAAAGCCTACACACAGATGTTTCCCTGAAAATGATTTACAGCCAAGATTTCCTTCTCATTCTCCTGAGGTTGCACCTAACTAACAATCAGGGCAATGTGTTAAAATCTAAGAAATTTTAACCTTGTGATGCTTGTAACAAGGAATGAAAGTGACACTATCTATGAAATTCTATCTCATAATGACTCTACGCTGTTGGGAGTGTGGAGAGCACGACATACAAATCCAACATTATTCACAGAAGAAAAAAACTTTTACATTGTCTTGAAGTCTGTGATTTTTGTTTGTTTATTTGCTTTTGTTTTTGTTTCTATAGATAGGGTCTTGCTATGTAGTCCAGACTGGCCTCGAATTCCTAGCAATCCTACTCTCAGCCTCCTGAGTATTGCAAAAAAAAAAAAAAATAATAAAAAGATTACACAGAGAAAACACTTGGCTTAGCAGTCATCTGTGGTTGGTCCAGGGTCTGGCTTCAGTGGTTGGAATTCAAGTTACTACATTATATGATCTTGGACAAGAAAATTACTTAATCTGTCTACACCTCATGTCTCATTTCCTTTAAAATACAGATAATAGGTACAGGAGGATTAACTATATCAATAAATGTAAAGCACTTAGAACAGATTCTGGCATGCAGTAGGCAGCCAATAAACATTAGCTATTATGATGATCATTAGTACTGTTATTGAAGTGGCAAAAGGGTGTACTATTTTAAAATGAAAATACAGTAACAGGGTTGGGTGTAACTCACTGGTTAAGCATATGCTCAGCACTGCACAGGGCCTGGGATCAATCCCAGATGCACACCTATATACATATACACATTAATATACGACTCCTGTCCTTAATAAGGATATTCACAATGCACGTGATTTCCACATGTTCAAAATACTCTTCATTCATTAACACCAAACATTAATATTACCTCTCCTACCAAACTTTCAAAGTTTTTTCCAAACACTCTCAATCAAAAATACTGGATCCCTGCTCTTGAGTTCCCATAACAACTTATGTGCTTCTCTTGCTTTCTGTCTCTCTTCCTAGTAACTTCAGGCCAGACATGGTGGCACATGCCTATATTCCCAACTATCTGGGAAGCTAAGGCAGAAGAATCTCAAATCTGAAACCACCTTGAGCAATTTAGCAAGACTCTGTCTCAAAATAAAATTTTTAAAGGGGGTGGAGTAGAATGTGAATGTAGCTCAGTGCAAATCCCTAGTACCATAAAACAAAACAAAATCTTTAACTCCCATTATGGGCAAAAGCTCTTTAATGAGAGAATTTATTTTTTTTATTCAAATTATTTCTCCAAAGTTCCTTGAGTGTAATCTTGGTAAGGGGTTCCTGAGACAATTGTTTTTCTGAGGCTTGTAATACTCCCACAAATACCATAAATATCTCTTTGCAATAAGATATTCTTGTGTAACCAAACTAACAATTTCCTCTCCCAGTCAGAAATCCATGTGCCTCGTGTATAAAACTGGTTTATACAATCTAACTATCATAAAGCAGTTTTGTATCAGGTGTGGTGGCCTGTAATCCCAGCACTCAGGAGGCTGAGGCAGAAGATCCACTCCAGTTCAAAGCCAACCTGAGCTACACAAGGAGTTCAAGAACAGCTTGAACCACCGGGTGTGGTGGCCCAGGCCTGTAAACCCAGCATTCAGGAAGCTGAGGCAGGAGGATCACCACAAGTTTGAGGCCAGCCTGGGCTACACAGTGAATTCAAGGCTGGCCTGAACTACACAGCAAGACCCTGTTAAAAAAAAAAAAAAAAAGCCTGAACTACATAGCTTGACCCTGTCTCAAAAAAACGAAACAGCAGGGCTGAGGATTTAGCTCAGTGATTAGAGTGCTTGCCTTGCAAGCACAAGGCCCTGAGTTCGATCCCCGGCACCACAAAAAAAAAAAAAGAAACACCAAAATAAGCCAATTTTGAGTTTAAAACTCAATGTCGCATCTAGAAATACAAATGTGTGACCCAGGCATGTTGGTGCACACCTGTAAAACCACCTCTCAGAGGCTGATGCAGGAGGACCCTGAGTTCAAGGCCAGCCTAGGGTACATGGCAAGTTCCAGGTCATCCTGGACCACATAGTAAGACCTTGCTTCAAAAAAACAGGGTGCATGTGTATATAAAAATTTGTGATCATGTTTTTACTTTCATATTTTTAAAAGATCAGTGGATTATCTGTGTCTTAAATGTCTACATATATTCAAGTATCAAGGCCACAGCTAGTTGACCCATAAAACAAAAGAACCACTAGCCACTTCTCTGATACCATCTGAAACAATGGAATGGAACTAGTGATTGAAGGACTCAAGTTCTTTGGGGACCTAATGGGTGTCAACAATTCTACTTTCTTTTGCTGTTGTTTATTTGTTTGTTTTAATTTTCTGTAACAGGGTCTCACTATGTAGTTCAGGCTGGCCCAAAATGGCCTTGAACTCATGGAAATCCTCCTGCCTTAGTCTCCAGAGTGCTGGGATTACAGGCGTGTGCCACCAGGCCTGGCAGAAGTCTACCCTCTTTGATGACATTATATAACAAAAATAGATATAAAAATAACCCCCAGCTTTCATATTTGGCAAGAAATCATACCTTTCTTCCCTGCCAGGTCTTGGGACGTAGCATTAAAAGCTTGCTTGTATTTTATCCACACACTTCAAGTGTTCTGTAAAAAGGTCCAGGTTTTGCTTTTTGTCATAGCAGGGAGGGAGGGAGTCTGGTACTGGGAATTGGACCAAGGGCTTTTTACCCTGAGCTACATTCCCAGTCCTTTTTATTTTTTACTTTGAGAAGGTCTCACTAAATCACTAAGTTTCCCAGGCTGCGTTCGAATTTGTGATCTTCCCGCCTCGGTCTCCCAGAGTGCTGGGATTACAGGCATGCATATCTGGCTTCAAACAGTCTTTATTCAGATTGACCAAAATGTATTTTACATGCCAAGTGTGCTAGGCAATAGTGGAAAACAAAATTTAAAATGGGTCACTTAGAGTCTGTGAGTAAATAGTTGTTGAAATAGAAAGTTTTAACATAGAAGCTACAACAGATATAAATACAGACATTCCTTTGAGTAGTGACAGGATTATAGGAATGACAGTGAGAACTGTGAGAAAAATAACTACAATTAACATTTTGAAAACCATACTAAAGCCACTTAATCCCTTAAATGCTCATTTTACCCCTACAGAAATTTACAGATAAGGAGACTAGGTCTCAGATTTAAACCATTTGCTCAAGGTTACAGAGCCAGTAACAGGTGGGACTCAAACTCAGCCATCTGACTATAAAACCTATTATACTCTTAATCACAAGGGTGCATTGCCACTCCTCTGGTTTGGGTAGCACGGATGTCCATTTTGAGTGAAGGAGCTTGAGAAACTTAATAATCTCTTCATTTCTTCCCTCAGACCTATAAATAGGCTCATCAGATAGCTCCTTTATGTGTCCTGTCAGTAGGTTAGAGGGCCTTCCTATAAGAATCTACGAGAGGGTGGGAGGGGTATACTTCATAACAGACTTTCTTCTTATTAGAATGTTAGCTGGCCTAATTTAGGAATAGAATAGATTCTAAAAATGAGAGATACACACTGGGAAGACCCTGAAGCTCCGGGTAGGCCAGTGACATGATCTGATTTGCACTGTTAGAAGAAAGATATCTCTGATTCTGCTTAGAGTCTGTACATCAGTGGAGCACAAACAGAAGAAAGAAGATGCACTACAAAGCTATTCAAGTGGTCCAAAAAACAAATGATGGTGACTTACACCAATGTAGTGAGAATGATGAAAAAGATTTGAGAAAATAAAATTGAAGCATTAAGAGTTTCTGAAGCCAAGGCAGAACAGATGAAAATTAGCAGTCTCTAATACACAGATGTTTTTACACTTTAGAGTCATTCCTTCAGTATTTATAGTGTCCACTGTCAGGCAAGGCGTCACACAACACAAAAATAAGGATACTCTTTCTGCCCTCGTGGACCTCAGAGTCTAGCAAATGAATGACTGTAACAGACAATGTACTATTAATGTCCCAGATTCTGTTTGATTCTATAACCATCAGAGCTGAAGGGTAACTCTGTTGTCATAGCAAAACACTCTTAAATGTCCCTTAAAGTGTGTTGAGGGTGTAACCAAATAGCAATTAACTCACTGATGAGTTCATAGCTAAACAAGCTATTATGAGGTGGGGCCTCCTTGGAGGAAGTAGGTCACAGGGGGCACATCTTAAAGGGTGTATCTTGTCCCAGTCTCCTTCTTCCCCTTCCCCTCTCTCTTCTTTTTCCATGTTTTTCCCCTTAGTACTGGGTCCTGAACCCAGGGCCTTTGCACTGAGTTATATCCCTAACTCTTTTGGAGGCAGGAACTCCTTAAATTGCCCAGACAGGACTCCAATTTGCAATCCTCCTGCTTCAGCCTCTTAAAGTGCTAGGATCACAAGTGTGTGCCACCACACCCAGCTTCACATTTTTAATATTATTTTACAACATGACTTTTCTTTTCTTTTTTACAGTGCTTGTGATCAAACCCAGGGTCTAACCCAGTGATGGCAAACCTATGGAGGGCATGCCACAGCCAGCTGTTACCACTGAAAGCTCTAAAAGGTTCACCATCACTGGTCTAACCCATGGTAGCCAAGCGCTCTACCACCGACCTACACTCCCAGCCTATAGTATGATTTTTAATAGTATCTATTAGGCACTTCTTCAAGACAATCAACTTGTTTTCAATATATTGTTATGGGTTGAACTATATCCCCCCAAAATTTATATGTTGATGTTGTCACCTCTGGTACCTTAGAATATGACATTTGGAAATAGTCTTTGCAGATGTAGTTAGTTAAAATGAGTCATTAGGATGGATACAAATCCAAAATGACTAGTCTCCTAAAAAGATGAAATTGGGACATAGACACAGCATAAACACCACCATGTTTTGTTTTTTGTTTTTTTGTGGTATTGGGTATTGAATCCAGGGCATTTGCACTGAGCTACATCCCCAGCCCTCTTTTAGTTTTTAAAACAAGGAGGGGCTGGGGTTTTAGCTCAAGTGGTAGAGTGCCTGCCTAGCAAGCGCAAGGCCCTGAGTTCAATCCCCAGCATTTAAAAAAAAAAAAAAAAAAAGGCAAGGTCTTGCCAAGTGCCTAAATTGCCTACGTTGTCTTGAACTTGTGGTCCTCCTGCTTCAGCCTCCCAGAGTGCTGGAATTACCAGCATGGACCACTACGCCTGGCAGGAGACCACCATGTTCCACCATTCCTGGCAGGAGACTACCATGTGAAGATAATGAGAGATCACGGAGATGCTTTTGGAAGCCAAAGAACACCAGAACTGCCAATAAACCAGCAGAAGTCTGGCAAACACATGAAATAAGTTCTAACAGCCTTGAAAAGGAACCAAATCTGCAGACATCTTGATCTTGGACTTCGAGCCTCCAGAACTTAGAGACTAAACATTTTTGTTGTTCAGCCCACCCAGTGTGTAGTACTTTGTTACTGTTACAGCAACTGTGGGTTAGATCTAAAATGTTCCCTAAAGTCTCAGTTCAGAGGTGAGGCCTGGTTGAAAAGGATGGGCCACTGGGAGCATGACTTATAAGGGTATATTCTCACCCTCAGCCCATCCCTTCTCTCATTTCCTGGCACCATGCACAGTTTACCTCCACCATCAGTTCTGTGTGCTGTTTCTGCCTTGGAGCCTGCCAATTATGGACTGAATCCACCGAAACTGTGAGCCAAAATAAACCTCTCCTCCTTCACTTTGCAGGTGTCAGGTATTTGTCCTGACACCTGCAATGAGAAACAACAAGAAAGTGACAAATAGACAAATACGCAGCCCTAGAAAAGTAGTACAATTATAGATAATCTTTGATTACTATTACTATAAAGAGTTATATTTAAAAAATATTTTTAGAAAGAAGCAACAAGGTATATCATGTACAGGTACAAATCCCCAATGATGAATGTTATCAATATGTATATCGAAAATGTACCATTAAAATAAAATTTTAAAAAAAATACTTTTAGGATCTGGATACAGAGGCACACACCTATAATCCCAGACAGGAGGATCTCAAGTTCATGGCCAGACCAGGCAATTTAGCAAGACCCATCTCAAAATAAATTTTAAGAAAAGGGGTAAGGGAGTTGGGGATTTAGCTCAGTGGTACATCACTTGCCTAGCAAGCACAAGGCCCTGAGTTCAATCCCTGTACTCCCCCGAAAAAAAGAAAAGGGTACGATTATAGCTCAGTAATACAGTGCTTGCTTATCTAGCATGTACAAGGCCCTAGGTTCAATGCCCAGTACCACAAAAAAAAATTTTGTAATTACTTTTGGGGGCTAGTGGTATAATTCAATAGTAAAGCACCTGTCTAGGACATAAGATGCCCTAGGTCCACTCTGGTACTTCAAAAAAATAAATTACTCGAGACCATACTTTTAAGTGAAATAAATCAGACACCTATGGTTAAATATTGCATGGTTTCTCTTGTGTGAGAAACTAAGAGCACAAATAAGGACCGAAATGGATGATAGATATTGGGAAGTACGAAGAAAATGTTCAAACAGGAAGGGGAATAAGGAGGAAGGAGGGGGAAGGAAAGGAAGAGAAAAAGAAAAAAAGAGAATAGAAGGGAAAAATGGAAACAAAGTTTTTGTAGATGAGGAGGGGGAAAGAGTTTAAGGGAAGGGAATGGAAGAAAAGAATCAAGATGTATTATGTACAGGTACAAATCCCCTACAATGAATGTGATTATTATGTGTTATGGTTTGTGTCTAGATGTC
>PVJO010021968.1:0-28953 GCA_004026905.1 Hystrix cristata | reverse complement strand
AGTGAAATAAATCGGACACTCATGAGCACACATCGAATTGTTTCTCTGATATAAGAGACCATAACTGTAAATAAGGACAAAGAGGTGTAATAGATATTATATAAAGGGAGGATGGTGTGCAGAGGAGAGGAGTGCTAGAAAGAAAGAAGGGGAAAAGCAGAAAGGCAACAGGGGAAAGAGAGGAGAAAGGGAAAATATGTAAAATGATGAATGAACCTGATATAAATAGGGGGGGAGGGAGGAGAGGGGAGGGGCGGAGGAGAGGGGGAGAACCAAGATGTACCATGTATAGGTACAGAATAAATGTAATGAATGTGATCAATGTATGTAGAATGTACCAATACATGCTCCTGGTTTAAAATAAATAAATAAATAAATAAATAAACAAAAAAACAAAAAAAAACCATTATGTTGTGTTCTCAGACACCTCATTTACTGGATCTGCTACCATGTAACTTATACCTCTTCCCCAAAGTAAAAACAACCATGAAAGGTAAGCAGATACTGTGACTGTTTGAATTCTTGTCATTTCAATGGAGATTATGAGATATTAGGATTGGAGCCGAAGGTCATTTTAATCACTTGGACCATAATTCCTCCATGTCTTCTGTTCCTTTTTTTTTTTTTTTTTCACTTCAGTACTACGGATTGAGTCGAGAGTACTAGTCTATACCCTCTGCACTTTAAAATGTTTTATTTTGAGACAGGGTCTTGCTAAATTACCTCAAACTTGGGATCCTTCTGCCTTAGCCTCCCTAGTACTTGGGATTATGGGTGTGAGCCATGGAACCCAGTTCATTCATCCTATTTACCCCTCAGTCATGCTTCTGCGCACTTCTCTTTTTTGCTTCCTTGAGCCAAGCAATTTCCCATTTTCCTTATGCAAAGAGGTTTCTGCATTTTCTCTGAATCCTTGGTATTCACTGATACCAAACACTTAGAACTGGAAGACTCTGCCATGTGTTTATTTGAATATTTTTTTCCAAAGATATGTTCCGTTCCCATCGAGTAAGCATAAGGTATCAGCTACTAATTCTTTTTCTCTCGTCTTACTCTGCCTTTCAACTGTCTTCACTTGCTATGTACTTGCATGGCAGTGCCATAAATTTGCCAACCCATCCCCAACTGCTTTTCATCCCTAACTCCTCTCTAAACAACCTTCACGTTGTGAGCTAGACTCTTGGCTTTGCGCCTGCCATTGCTCCGGGGAACTGCTCTAGTCAGCCTCTCGTTCCTCTTGGGAATTCCACCTGCCTTTAAGTCTCATTTGAAGTCTCACCTTTTCCATTAAATTTCCTAGACATCCCATCCTGAAGCAGTAACTCCTTCTTTTTCTACTATTTCCTGTAGTACTGATTTTGTGATTCGTCTGATGCTACTTCATGGCACTGACTTGTTAGTTTCGTGTGATTGTAGAGCAACAGAAATACAATGGACTTGAGATTTCAGGACACACATTTTATTCAACCTAATCACTTCCTAACTATGGGTCACTTTTGCATCATTTAGCCTCTCTCAGCTTCTTCATTTATAAAATGAGACATACTGATTTACATACTCCATAATGGAGTTAATAAAACCTACTTCACAAGGTTATGGTGAGGACCATGTGAGATACTGCATGCATTAGTCACCTTTCTCCTTGCTGGAACAAAAGATCTGACACCTGCAACTTAAAGACAGAGAGGTTTATTTGGGCGCATGGATTTCGGTGATTCAGTCCATGGTTTGTTGGCCCATTGCAGAAATGGCATGACAGCAGGCCACAGTGGAGGGAATTTGCTCAACCCAGAGCAGCCAGGATGCAGAGAGAGACAGGGAGGGAGGAGCTGGGAACAAGAATACGCCCTATGACCCAGTGACCCAGTGGCCCGTCTTTTCTGACCAGGCCCCACCTCTGAGCAGCACAGTCAGCTACAGGCTCACCAATGACTGAACGCTCTGATGAGTACAGCGCCCTGTGATCCAGTCACCTTCCTGACACTGGAGCCTTTCGGATGGCACTTTAGATCCAAGCCATAACACTGTGTCCAGGGTCTACTTTGCTGTCTTACACGTAGCAAATGGTAGAGTGACCTGGCAAATGATGATTCTCTGTACACTTGCATCAGTTTTCTATGCTATGTATCAAATCTTTGTATCTTTAAACGACACACTTTCATCATCTCACTGTTTCTCTAGGTCGAATGTCCAGACACAGTGTAGTCAATCCTCCACTCAGCTCCTCACCTGGATGAAATGAAAGTGTCAGCCAGACTGTGTTCTCTTTTGGCATTCAGAGTCCTCTTCCAAGCACATTCAAGTGGCTCCTTACGGTTTTAGGTCTGAGTCTCATGCTTTCTTGCTAGTTGCCAATAGAGGATCACTCTCAGCTCCTGGATACTACCCTCAAATCCTGGCCATGTGTTCCACACACAACATCAACTCAACATAAGTAGATCAACTTCAAAGCCAGCAGAAGACTCCTCTATCTGCTGTGACAGCCTTACATACCCACGAAATGAAGAGAGTGACTATTGTGTTCACTGGCTCTTCCTACACTACAAGGGAGGAGGTTATACAAAGCATGTGCATGGGAAGGTGGAATCTTGGGGATCATCTTAGAGTTCTGCATACCACAATCCCCTAAGTTCAAAAGGCAGAAAAGGAAGAGTTCGTAGATGCAGGAGGGTTGGGAAGTAATTGACTGATAACTCCAAGGAAACTCAGGGCTCAGGGAAATAGATCAGTGTGTGCAGACAAAAGAAACACACATTTCTATATAAGAATTGGACAGGAGATAAAGATAGAGGAGCTACAGAAATATTTGCAGCTAATGGGATGATAATAAATAGAATAATGCAAGAATATTTTTTCATTTATCCTTAATAGTGCTACTTTTGAATGACGATTGGATAAATGAATGAAGGAATAAATTCTGCTCATAATGCACCTGCACCTCTATTAAATCACTCTCTTTTCCACTGTATTCATTCTGTGTTTAAGTCAGTACATTTTCCAACTTGCACAATAGGAACCCTAAGTCGTGATACCTAAGCAACAAAAATGACTGATTATATTGCAACCATGTGATGCATTTCCAGTATTCTTAGTAGTACTAACTACAATGAAGTGCCTCCCAAATCATTCAATTTTAAGCAGGTTCAAATGATCATGACTTGAGGTTTTATAAACTATCAAGACAATAAAATGGCTGTTATTTGGTGCTGTGTTATTAACCTCATTCTTCAGAAAAGCCTCATAAATAAATTTATTAAAGTAATAAGCATATAATATTCTTTTCTTCTCACTAACAGCTCTGCTTTGATATTAATAAGTTTAAAGCTGCTTTTTAATTCAAACCAACAAATGTTGAGAAACTATTATGCTTCCAATACTGTATTAGGTGCTTTGAGGTATGTATAGATAAGATATGGTTTAGGCAATCAAATAATTTACATTCTAGTGGAGGAAACAGACATAAGTAATTAATTCTAGTTTAAGGTACAGATTGTTTATTGCAGTTAAAAAAGGTAAAGATCAGTTCTTACAGGCAGCATGGATTAGGGGGTTTAGCTCTGCACAGGACGATCTGGGTCACCTTCTCAGGTCAAGTGGGATTTGAAGTGAGCCTTGCAGGAAGATTAGGACTGTGACAGCTAGACATGAATGAAAATGGTGATCTAAGCTGTGATAATGGGTGATAGAGAGGCAGAAATGAACAATGTGGAATGTTTAGGGAGCTACTAAACTATATTTTATAATGTGTGCTGTTAGGAAGGACAAGAATGACTAAAGGGATGTAAAAGACTAGATACATAGATGAAGAAAACAATCGTGGCTATCTTGGGTGACAGAAAAGAGGGGTTCATAGTTATTCTGTATGTGGTAAAACTCATAGAATGTTCGTAAGTAGGAAGGTGATGGGAACATTCTTAGGAACAGGACTCTAATGGCAGAGGGAGAGAGGATGGTGGAAAGGATATAAGTTTGGAGACTGGCATAAAACTTATTTAATATTTCCTGGTTTTCTATAACTCATTTGAGGGTGTGATACTGCCTGAAATTTAAAAGAAATAATACACAGTGTCTACTCTCAAGATGACACAAACTATGCTGTCTCCTGAAGATGTTTCACTGTGCCGTGCCTCTGCAAATGTATGACCAAAAAGCCAAGCACACACAAAATATGGTGGTGGGCTGTGAGGCTAATATGATTTAACAAACTGTGAAGGGTCTTGAGTGAAATGCTAGGCATTAAAGAATTTAAAAGATAAAAAGTGTTTTAGAAAGATAATTCTAGTTCAGGGCAGGAAAGTAAATAGGAGGAAAGGAAACCGTGGCAGTGGACAAATAAGTTGGAAGCTGTGGCGGACTTATTATTGTGGTCAGCTTGAACAGGAAGGCCCAGTTTGACTGAGTTAGGTGGTTCTGGGAGTAGAGAATTCACCTGGGATTGTTGCTGACACAGCATAAAAGAGAACGGGGATTGAAGATTGGGGCCAGCTGTTTCCCAGGAGAAGCTCTGTTGTGGGTGGTTCTCCAAAGGGAACTCAGCTGCTCTCATTGCGGAAGGAGCCCGTGGCCTTGCTGTTATTGAGGATGGTTGCTGTTCCCTTCGGGGGAGCTCTGGTCTTCATCTCTGCTGTGCACATCGTATCCTGGTTAAGGTACAGATTTCTTCAGCCTTTTAGTGCAGACACAGATGTACATGGGATATTGCTGTGGGCTCCTGGGTTGACTGGATCTTTGGGGTCTCCTGCACTCTTCCTGCATTTGACTTGTGTGTGTGGTGTAACTTGGACTTGCCCTGTGTTAAATCTGCTCTCTTGAAAACCGTTGACTCTAAGCTATGGCATATTTATTTGGAAGTTAATCAGGGCCTGAATGAAGGGAAGGATAGCATATTGGTGTATGAATTCTGAAAGTAGAGGGAACAGGATTGGATGAGGAACCCAGCTGCAGGACTGAGGTCTGGAAATGCTGAGGCTCTTCCTCAGGGAAACGTTTTGCAGATGGCTGAAAATCAGGGAGTTGCAAGCTGTTAGAACTCAAACCTGCTCACCTTTATTTTCTTTGTTGAGAAGACAAAGTCAATGTGTGGTAATCTGTGGATTCTTAGGAGAGCAACAAATATTGAGTAGGTCTCTGTGAATGGTAGAATTGATCAAGACAGAGGACACACAAAAGTACCAAGGTCTGTCATCATGATGGCTTCTATTTATTTATGTATTTCTTTTCTTTTGTTCTGTGGCATACTGAACATTGGAAAGTGTTCCCTGCTCGAGAGTCACATGGCTTAGCTGTCACATACAGGCACAATCCTCCCCCTTGAGTCCTGCCAGGTTGGTATCACTGGCATTTTTGGCTCTGCAGGGTGTATACTGCCCACTCTGAGATCACCATTCACACAGACCACAGTGTTAAGAGCTCTTCTGGAGTTGTGCAGTCTGCCTGCCTGAGGGCAGTGAAGAATGAGGAAGAAACCTGCTGACGGAGGTTCCTGTCCCAAGACGATGAGGGGCTCTTACTTAGCTCTTACTCTTCAAATGAGTACAGAAGGATCCTCTCTCTTATGGAGGTATTAAGTCTCACTGCATTAAGAAACAGATTCCTCTCGTCTTGTGGTGGATGGTGCACTGAGCCCTGCATATAGACAATGACTTTTGTCTTTTGCCTCCCTGAAGGTAGCTCCCCTTTGGTCTTTGAAAAAGAAAGGAAGCACTCCAGTCTTTTTCTTTGAACAGAAAAAGCATCATACAATTTAAAAATGTGTGCCGCTGAAGTAATTTGAGAGACTTTCATAGAGCCAACTCTTCTTGGACACACATTTTCTCTACTTGATACATTTCCTGAACCACCTGCCTATTAATTGCACTGCTTCCCACCAAGCCCACAATTTATTTTAATCCAACTACCCCAGGAAGTGGCAAAGCATAGCAGAAAAAGGTGGGGGGGGGCAGGGAAAAAAAAGCCCAATCCTACCACTTAATGGTTATGAATCTTTCCAAGCCTTGATTTTTCTACTGAAACAGAGATAATAATACTTGCTTTATAAATTCAATGTGAGGAATAAATGAAATTATCTATATACAATCTACTGGTGATTGATGAAAACCATTTAACAAGTGTTAACTCCATTTCTCTATTCCCTATTCCCACACATAGTTGTTCTTTTTATTGGTTGAGAAGAGCCTTGATGAAATCAAAATGGTAGATCATCTTGTATATTTTGACTTGGATTTGGATTTTTAAATTTAAATTGGAGTACACTGACTGGGAAATAGCAAACAATCACCTTTCTTTACTTTGTCTCATAATCTGAATACTTTTAATTCAGCTTAGAACTCTTTAATTGAATCTCTTAAAGAAATCCCTGTACACTGGAGCAACTCTTGACTAAACTTCTGGTAGGATTTCCACTCCCCATGGTTTTTACTGCTTTCATATTCAGTATAGCTAAAACTTTCCCATCTGGCTCTCCTTACAAATACATCAGCAAATTACCGTCATACTTTGGTTCACGAGTGCTTCTTTTTGTGAACAATTCGGTTCACTAACACAAGTGTTCAGCAAAATTTTGCTTCCATTCGCAAGCTCCACATCAGGTGATGAACACGACATGGCCATCTCCCCTGCAGGAACATAAACATGGCCATCCTTCCCAGAATGACGGAACAAATTAAGTTTGGGAAGCGAGGTACTGCTGTATTTCAAATTTTACAAAGTCTGTCCTCCTAGAAGCCCTTGGAGCTTCTTACCCCGGCAAATAAATACCAGGAGGGACAATGAGAGAAGTATCTGGAGCTTACTACCCTTCATGAGGTGTAATCTTTATATTGTACAATTGCATGAATTTTGGGTTTTTCTTTACTTTTGGGATCAGACATTTGCAATTGTTTAAAAAAATTTAGATTCGTAGCCGGAATCGTGATAATATTTTGGAACTTTCTTGTAGAAAGATTCAAGGAAAAAAGAACTTGGGTATCTCTATACCATGGTTTAGAATGGTACTTTATGCATCATTTTATTTGCTCTTTTGTGCGGGAACTTTATTGATTCTTGGTAAATGATAGTTTCCTTCAAAATACCCAGAACAACATCCTCATGATCAACTGAAAACAAGGTCTGTAAGACAAAGACACTGAGGAGCTCCACCTATTTCACTGCACCAAAATATATTTATGCCTTTATTATGACTTTAAATCATTCTTTTACAGCTGAGTGCTAATAGTGAAAGCTCTAGGTGTTATTATCAAAACTACCGAAAAATTTTCAGGGAAAATATTGTAGAATTTTATACTAATTTTGCTTATAAATCATCGATTCCTTCTTTAAGGAAAATTCTGTGATCCGAAAGTTCAGGCATCTATTTTAGTGAGTTAAAATGCTGCAATACAGCTACTGACTCTACAGTCTTTCTACCATACCATGTCCCACTTTGAGGTATATAACAGGAAAGTCAGATCAAAGTGGAAATAGGATTTAGAGTTGACAAGAGGATTGTGCAGTTTCAAACCTATAATAAATACCAAGATCAATTTTATATGTGAGATTTATTTTTCCCTGTTTTGTTATCTTATGTCATTTCCTTGTGGAATAATCATAACTGTGGAAACATGGCAACTCTTCAAAAAACACTGGTGATTCTGTGTTTACAGACAAATCTAAAATTGGATTTGGCGTGAGCCTTCTAAATCAAACTAATTCCCTTTCTCAGGTTTATGCCCTGAGGCTAATATAATATATAGAGCTCACAAGATAGCTTTAGTATTATGTTTAAAATGAATGATTTATTCAAATTCAAACAGCAGAAGTTAGTAAAATCTTTAGCAATGTAAAAGCGAAATTTAATTCAATGTATTATATATTATATATAACATAATATATAACGGAAATATATCATGATCAAATGATTTTGTCAACATTGAAAGTTTTTAAAAATTTGTACTGATGCATAAAGTCCAGGGTGGTAGCTGTTAATATTTGTTCTTCTTAAAAAGTAAATAGTAAAAAAAAAAAAAAAAGTAAATAGTTGTCATTTAAAAAAACCATACAAATCAAATAAAGCAGAAGGAAAAATCCTAAACCAGAAATTCAAACTGGCCAATGTTTAGGCACATGAAATTACATCAACTGACATCTGAGACTTTCTAAAAATCCCTTCCCAGTGTTTCTCCTCGAATCTATGTTTAATGTATAGCTGGAAAAGAGCTATTCACAGAGACAGGAAACAAGATAACGCTTAGATTGTTTTCCTGAGTATTTTGTTAAAGAATGAGTAAAAAGCTTTACAGTGATCTGACAGAATCATAAGATTAGGCTTTGAAACCTGCCAGCCGTTGGCTTCCCATGAACAGCGCCTACCTTACTGCTTGTTCTGCAGAAGCTTAACCCGGTCTTGCAATACAGCACATCTTATGCTTCCAGACCTGGAATTGTTGATAACACAATGTATCTAAAGGTGAAGTTGGAACATTTCCAAAGGCGATCTATGGTTCCAGAAAGGAAGTGTAATTCACCAGCCTATGTCTTAGGTCAAGACAAAGTAATTCAATTTCAGACACTATTCACTGATAAGCTCAGATGTTGGCATCTGATCTGAATCTTGTGACTTCGTGTGTGAAATCTATTCATGGCATAGTGATGTCAGATTTTTTAATGTGTAGCTAACATGGCATCTGAATGCATCATAGAACTAATACTGCCCATCAAGCTGTCAATACCTAAGATTATTTGAATGTTTCTTTAGACAAGCCCTAAAGAGTCAGACACGCTTGTTTAATTTCAGTGGGATATAATGCTGCACTGAAAACAGGATTCTTTTGAGCAAAAATCAAAGGTAAAGGTATTGAATTATGTAGTTGTTGCAAACTAAAAGAGCTACTGACATGCCATTGTTGGGAGTTTTATACTAAGAATTAATTCAAGACATGACAGGGCCCTTACATTTTTAACAGGGTGGAGATTGGTTCTGGGACCACAAGATGGGTATGTTCTGTCTTTAAGTGTACATAGATGCAAGCATTAGACACTCCACTGAAAGATATAGAAGATCAGAAAGCCTCAGTAGGTCTCCTTGGGTTGAAAGAAATAAACTCTTTTTTTTTGGTACCGGGGATTGAGCTCAGGGTCTTGTGCTTGTAAGGCAAGCACTCTAACCACTGAGCTAAATCCCCAGCCAAAAGAAACAAACTCTTAGAGAACTTGTGGCAGAAATTAATTAGAAATCCACATTTATGGTGAGATGGCACCATTAGTCTCCAGGCAACAGCTTTTAGGATCTTAGTCTAAGTCTTGGTCATGGAAGACTGTGCTGTTTCGGGGTGGACAAAGAATTGGCAAGGAAAAAGTAAGAGTCATGGTCCAATGTATGAAGCCCCGTAGTTAAGGCTGGACAGTAGCTCACCAAAGGACCCTTGAGTTCCATCTAAATATAAGGGATACAGTCAATCAAAAGGGTTGACTAGCCTAAGATTTTCCATTGCACCATCAGCAGTCTGGAATCCAAAATTACACTAGATTTGTAGGAGATGAAATTCATGGGGATAGAATGACCTCAAAACCTTGATAATGAGCTGATTCATATATCCCTAACCCTAAGCAGGATGGCATATAATGGGTGTTCGATAATTATTTCCCTAAATAAAACTGAGTTTGGTATTTGTAGATTCTACAGTGCATATCGTGAAATGGATGGAATGCAGACTCAGAGCAAGCATATTAAAGTGTAATATTATAGTCCCTTAGGACAGGTTCTCTTAGTGCATTACACATAAAGACAAGGTATAGGAAGTGCTATTTGTCTTATGTCTACTCTAGAACCAGAAAAAATGAAGTCAGTGGGGTTGAAGTACTAGTTCAATGTCACAGTTGAGAAGGGCTCTGAAAAGCATTGATTACTCTTATGAGTTCTTCTGCTGTCTAATCAAAGGCCTTTCTCTAAGTCCCCTGTAGCACAAGTATCATTAGCATCTTCTCTTGCCCTGCACACAGCCTCACTTTAATCAGCCTGGCCTCATGCTGAGCTCAGCCCACCCTAAAGCATTTCATTCTCTTAATTTCTGCTTCTGGTTTACTTCTCTCTCTTTTACTGTCCAAAATTTTTGCAGCCTTTGAATCTCAGCTTGATGTTTCCTGAAAGGTGACTCTATAGTTCTAGTGGTGTAATTCTGGACATTTAGTGATTGTTGTCTCCAGGTGCTCAACACCTTTTTTTTTTTTTTTCCTCCAACAATGTTTGGGAAATTTGTCTTAGCTCTTGTATTCTCACAGCCTACAGGACTTGGTAAAAGCTTAGTAAATATCAGTCAGATTGCTCTTAATATTGGATAACATAAGCTGTGGCTTTTAATTGTAATGCTATATAGTGGGAGCTCATAGGCTTAGGTGATATGTAGGGTCAGAAATTTTATTAAGACCTATGTATTCCTTTGTGCAGACAGTGTAAAACAAGATATATGGTCTTAGATTGTTAATTTTCATTGCTGTGAGAGTTGAAATACACAATCTCTAAGTGCTCTTCCACGTGTTTGAGTGTCTAATTGTAAGAAGGTCTATACATCAATGCAAAACTCAACCTGGATTATTAGATGATTTTGGAATGAGTGTTTATGTGGCTTAATCAGTGATATGGAAGTCCTGTGTGGGAAGGTAGAATCTAGAGACCAGACTGGAGTTCAGAGGTATGAAGATGATAGAAATTTGTAGAGTACGTGTGGAAGAAGGATGGAGCTTCAATAGTAGGCAACAAGTGGGGACCAATGACCAAAAAAAGGATCTTGTGACTCTAGAAAGTACAACTAGTAGGTACCAAGGTACCTGCATAAAAGTGGCTGGAGCTCAGGGGCAGATTTACAAATGTGAGATGATATGGAGAAGAGGAAAATCTGGGAATAATTTAGTGAAATGAGTGAATGTGGAAATAAATTATGAGCCTCAGTTCTTCATTACATTCTATGGTGAAAGTCAGACCCAAAGCAGTTCTGAACAGAGCTAGAAGCAGAGTTCTGCTAGTTTTGGGCGCTTTGTGAGTCCCAGAGGACCACCCTAGGCTGAGAAACTGATCTAGCTGAACCTCCAAGGTGTTGGTGACCTCACTCTGAAGGTTGCAGAGAGGCAAGGATAGAGAACCAGGCAGAGAGTAATAATCTATTACCTACCTAGAGGAACAATATTGATTTGAATTTAGTAGTACTTGCATGCTTCTTTGAAGATGAGTTAATATTTATACAAAGCAGACTTTGATGGACCCACTCCTGATTGTACAAGAGATGGAATGTGCTAAGAGAAGGGGGGGGTCAGAATATAAAAAGAAATTATTACAATAGGAGCTTCTTTATAAATCACAGATTTTTATTCCAGGCATATTTTATCAGCTGATTCTGTCATAACCTGCAGTTACTTTCTGCTTTATTTCTTTCTAACAAACACATGCTGTGTTATTCGGTTGATTTCTTCTATGATCTCCATGCTTGTAAAAAATGTTTCCTTTTGCATCTTTTCATGGTGAAACATGTAATTTTTTGACTCTAAAATAAAGAGATGTAATAGTTTCTTATGTCTAAAGCTCATGGAAATGAAGTCATATATTTTAAATCCCTTGGGTTTTAAATCTCTTATATTCTAGTTTTACATTCCTGTCTTTGTGCCAGAAATTATTTCCTCCTTCTAGTTTTTTCTTCATATCTAAAACTTTTTTAAAAAATTCTTCCCAGACAAAATAAATACATAGACCTAGGTAGGAGTCCTTATATGAGTCCATATATGTTTGTGTAATTTTGGATATATTTTAATAAAAATTGATAAAAAATATTTACCTCTTATATACCAGATAAATACATATGCTTTTATATCCTAATTTGCTGTGAAATTAAGAAGTCTCACCAGGGCAGTGGTAGTATGGAAGGTTGTGTGTATGCGTCTTTACAAGGTGTGGTAAAAAATGTGGTGAACGATGATGCCAACTACCACCAATGGAAAGGCAGGCTCCCCAAATCATCACAATATGTCCTTATCCACCTTATTCCCCACATTTGGCATCATGTGCCTGCTGGCTCTTCTGCAAAGTCAAAATGACAATGAAAGGTGAACGCTATGAATTGATTCAGGATACCAAGGCACTCATGATAGTGCAGCTAAAGATACAGAACAGGATGTCCATAACTGCTTCAGAAAGTGACAAGAATTATGTATTTAAAGCAAGAGGGAGTATTTTGAGGGGGATTGTGGCACTGTACATTTTTCTGTAAAAATTTTTAAATTTAAGCATGCACCATATTTTTCAATCACTCTCATATATAAATCTATATTATATTTGTGTGTGTACGTGTGTCTGTCAGAGTGAGAGAAAGAGACAGAGGGGAGAGAGAGAGAGAAATGATGAGGAAAACTTTTAAAAGAATAAAGGAATATACAATAGTGCTTTAAAAGGCAAGAGGGTGAAGGGTATCAGACTGAAAAATTGAATTAGGCTAGTGAGGTGTGGATTGTTTGAGGGTCTTGAACCAAAAAGGACAGTGCAATGGCCCAAAGAGCTGCCTAGACTAGCAATTCGGTGTAAGATGGAGATGAGCTTTGGGGCCAATCAGACAGTCCTGGGGGAGGGGGGAAGGGCAGTTGGGGCTTTGTGTGGGTTCAAGCAGGGTAAATTGTAGGAAAGGACCTGGACATAGCTAATGAACTGACATCTGATTGATCCTGGGATTGTGCTGTTAGCTGTATTCTGCTGCCATTTCCTCCAAAAGTCCACTCAGGACCATTAGGGTTTGGCTGTTTGGGGTGCGCCTCCTTTTTAATGTTACATAAAATTCAAGAGGAACTTCCTACCGTAGCAAACTGGAAGGTGCTCAGACTGATTTTAAATTATTTGAGGGCAAGATGTGAGATTTTTAACCATTGCATGCCCAGCACTTGGAACAACTTTAAAAATGTTCATTCCTTTTCTCTGGAAAATGATGCAGTAGTTATGATAGGCAGGCAGAACTGCAGGACTAGTTATTTTCTGTGGCCACTTTCCTGAACCAACTCCCACAGCCTATTGTTTTATTTTGCAGGCATCCATAAGCTTATAAAAAGAAGTCATCAGTGGATCAATTTTTTTTTTTTTTTTGGGGCAGGAAGTACGCAGTATGTTAAAAAGTGTTCCTACTGGCACAGAGAAAAGACATCTTCCTATGGAATTAAATGTCCTTCCAGAGTAGAAGTGAAGATTTGTGGATTTGATTTTGTATATGTACTTGCTTTTTTTTAATAGCTAAAACAACCAAATATATGTGATCATTGCACCTGGAATATTTTTCATAAATAATTCATAGCAAACTTTTGATGTTCAAATAATAATTATGCAATTTCTAAGACAAATCCAGTGATATCTTGTTTTCTGCAATAAATATGGATTTCTAAGTCTAACCAGAAAAAACCAGGTTGTACTGTAGGAAACTCTTGAGCAGACAGATCTATTCTCAAATGTTTATAGTTTATGACAGCTTTTCTTTCTTATGCTAGCATCATTAGATGTATAGCTAGAAGATAGATATATGGACAGATTAGCAGTGTACATTTAAATTAGCTTATATTTAAGAGAGATTAAGAAGGTATTTGATTATTCTGAGATCTTAATTGCTCTGAAGTATATAATCTGAAATCCTAAATTTATATCTCCACATCCTTTTATGAAGTCAACAAAAAAGAGTGGTGACAGAAAAATTGTTTACGCCAACAATTTTTTGTACTTTACAAAGCCATACTTGAAAATATATGGCACTTTAATTTTAATTGTCAGGTTTTCTTACACAAATACCTGCAAATTTTTGCTTAAGTTTAGCCTCAGTTAAAAATATTATCTAGAGGGCATTCCATACATTAGCTTCTCTAACCCATTTTATCTGCTCAGAGTCCTTAGAAGAAATTTGATGTCTGTTGAAAGCGGTTCTTCTCCAGAAATCAGTAGCATCAATTTTCTTTTGGTCTTTAAGAGGTTTCTATTATACTGTGATCCTAAATTGTCATATTTGTATTATAGTTAGAAATCTCCAACAAGTAGCACAAAGGCAGAAACTGTGACCTCCAACTTCCCTAAGACAGCACCTAGTTCAAAGAGGGGTCTATAAATATTTACTGCATGAATTAATAAAACATATCAACATATACATCATGTGGAATCTGTAGCCAGTTTTCTCACACTGTGATAAAAGTTTCTTATGTTCATGTTTGTTGAGTGTTGTGAATGTTTTATATCAGCTTGTATGGAAGAGGAGTCCTGGAGAAAGGGCCTGGAAGGTAGAGAGGGAGTTTTGCATTTTGATCACTGGTTTCTTGGAAAGAAACCCTTTCCATTTTTTATTCCATGGAGAGTAGCAGTGGACAGGACACTACACGAATGCGGGGAGGAGGAGGAGCGCTCTGCTTGAAAGTCTGTTTAGTTTGCCTTCTTACGTAACATTGAACGTGTTGTCCTCCGTCTAGACGGGTCATTTCTAAGGCCTGAGAGAAGACAGTCTTCTTTGGGTTGCTTCTCAGGCCATGAAGTCTTTGTGAAGACAAGGTTATTCTTGCTATTTACCATCCTTTTATAATACATTAATCCTCGTTCTCAACAGTCTATGATGACCTGATGAGTTTTCATTTCTTTTTCTTTAATCATTTTCTAAGCCTTTAAAAAACATAGTCATCAATGACCTACATGCTGGAAATTGCTCCAGTTCAAATTTCCCCCAGCTCATTCTAGAAATTCCTGCAATGTCATCTCACTGCTGGCTGGCATCAGTTCTTTCTCCTCTCCTCACATGCCATCTCCTCTGTGGTCAGTCCTGGACTTTGTCTCTGAGCTAATGCACCATCTGACCTCTCGTGCTTAGCTCGCGGCCCTGCTGGCCTCCATCTTTCCCGACACACATGCCCACTCATCAGAAAACAGACACCCCTCATGTTTTGACACAGCCCTTTGCAGTTCCTCACAGGTCAACTGATATTACCTGTGGCTTGAATATAAAGAAAACGTTGTGGACAGTCACTTATAACCCCAATTTGATGCAGCTACTGTTAGAGTCTAAATCCCACATCACCATTCCTTCCTCAGTTGACCAGCTCCTGAAGTACTTCCCAACAGCAGGCTTACCTCCATTTCCAGAACCAATCAATGCCTGAGCAGAAAAAGGGGCGATAACATGAACACAACAGTACACGCAGAAATGTACAAGATAACAGATGTAGTGTAATTGGATAGCCCTGGCTTTGAGTCCCTGTTCTACCTTATACTAACATTTATGATCTTCAGAAAGTCATTAATCTTCCTTAGTCTTATGCAAAATACAGATTACAACAGAAACTTTTTCATAACATTTTTTGGTAAAATATGTGAGATAATTCATGTTAACTGACTGGCTTAATTCCAATCTGTTATTATTAATAATTTTGTTAACTTGTAATATTTTACACTCATAAGAACCCCACCAGTAATACAATACTACTTTAATACTTCCCTGGAAATCTCTCTTCAATTCCTGCCACAATCTTATTTTTATAACCTATTAGGTGGAGTGTAAACATTTGAGATATACAATGACTGACAGATAATTACAGGAGATTTAAGCCTAAGTACAGATACTAAACATTTCTCTCAGCAGGCTGGAAAAACAACTCCCCAGTTTGATAAGAATATACTTATGACACAAGAAAAGCCATGACAAACAGTGGAGAAGACAGTGAATGGCCCTGTTCTTTCAGCACGTTCTTATGCATTCCACAAAAGAATAGTGAGCTCTAGCACCTGAAATGAATTAGACTGGAAGCTTTTGGATTCTGAACTAGTCTCCTAAATGGGTATGAAAGAGACTGAACACAAGTCAGTGAGTAGTGCTTGTTCGTCAAATTTGTTTAGGACACTTGGTGTCTGGGTTTATGAGTAATTTGTACTTACTTGCCTCGGTTGTCTGCTCTGAATTTGAAAGGCTAATGATTCTTCTTGAGAAGACAGATGTACTTTAAGTGAATACTTTGACATAGTATTTTATTAATATCTATACCCAAGTTAAATAAGATGTAGGGAAAGAGTTTGATTGAGGGCTGTATCTTTTTGTTAAAAATAAAATCTTGTGACACTTGAATTTTAAAACAGGATCCTAAGCTAATTTTATCAGGTCCAGGCTTTATTTAAGCCAGCATCTTTAAGAAGAGGAAAAGGGCTTATATATCTTTGACCATGTTGATCCTGAGCTGAGTTGAAACTCATTTTTATAAAGGTCTGAAGTCCGTTCTCCTGAGAAGTACAACTGGAAGGAGTGTGGATGATTTTTGGAACACTGAACAAATCTAAAATCACATTTTGTTGAATTACATTTGATTAAATCAGACACATATGAACTGAAGTCACTTGAAACCATGTACGGAAAATTAAGAGGCTAACAGGCTTAATGATGTGTTTCCAGTTTTGACAAAATCAAAACGCGCAGCCTTTGAACCCTGCAGAGGGCTTTGTGTTGAACACAACAGTGATCTGGAAGTCCATTGCCCCGAAAGGTTGGGAGTCAATGAACATTGTCATGAAAAGAAAATTTAGTGTATGTTTGCGATACATACTAAACATATTCATCATCATGGCGCATTGGTACATACACAAATCACATCTTGATTCTTTTTGCTTCTTCTCCCTGTCTCCTCCCTCCCATCTCGCCCCATTCCCAGAAAGACCAATTAGTAAATATTTTAGATTTCTCTATTGCAGCTACTTCTCTTTGCTGGTTAGCATAAAAGCATCAGAGACAATGTGTAAATAAATAAAAATAGCCATGTTTAACTAAGGTTATTAATGAAACAGTCTATGGACCAGATTTTCCAATAACTGGAAGAACAGCCAAGTAGATCCTTAATCTCTGTGCCAGCCGTCTTCCATGGGTAGGGTCTCGAATGGCTCAGGTCTAAAAGCAGTTCTAAGTTAGCCTAACGCTATGCTCTAATCCTCTCCTCTCTTTATTGTTGGTTTTATTATCTATACAACAAACAGTAAGTCTGGAAAAATCAGTGCAGTTGAACAAAATGAAAATAGAACATCCTTAATCCTACTTCTCAGAAAAATTTTGCTTAATATTATTTCATATATTTTACTATGTGGAAAAATAATATGTATCTATAAGTATATAATTTTATTGAGTTGGATTGTACAATAAATGTGTGTAGACATAGTGTTGTGTGTGTATATATGTATACATGTGTGTGTATACTTTGTAACCAATTCGGCACACTCACAACTGGTTCCACTAACCTCTAAGAACCCTTAGTTGACCAATTGAGTAACAGTGGATTTTGCAAGATATTCCACTAATGAAAGAACATACCCTCATTTGTTACGTTGGAAAAGAGATTTAAAGATGAATTAATATGCTTTCATAGCATCCTATATTCTAATTGTAGAACAGCAACTTTTACTTCTTGTGGTATGTTTTATTTTTGAACTATTTTCAATTGCATGAGTATAGTTTATAAAACTATGTATTTCCCCACTACCAGATCTTTTCTGGTTATTAGATTTGCACTTTTGAAAGCAATGACCTGACTTCAAAGTATCCTCAAATTTTGGAGCAAGTGCAAGGATCCTATGGAAAATATTGACTATATTGGATAATTGGTGCAAACCTAAATCTTGTCTGTGTGTGTGTGTGTGTGTGTGTGTGTTGCATAGCAATTCAGTTTTAGAAGTTGTTAGTAAGAAAATGTCTTAAATGTGCTCTCAGAATCGAAATTCACATTAGTCATATCTGTTTAAAAATCAAAGAAACGGAGCTGTCTCCGTTGGGAGGATATGGGCACAAAGGGGCCACCAGCAGCCGCTGTCATTCACTCACAGTCAGCTTTCCTTCCAGGGGTTCCAAATTAGCAGTGCAGCAAGTTTTATTTTTCCCAGTTCGAACAAGCAGCTGTTTCTTTCATGAGACCCATATGTTCCTTTACAAGCTTTATCCCGAGCACCTACAGGCTATCCTGTGGCAATGTGGCATACAGCCAGTTTCCTTACAAGATTTCCCTCTTTTATTCCAAGGAGACTCTGGAAAGTGAATGTGTGCATGCACATGTGTGTGTGGTCACATGTAGATGCGTGTGTTGAGGAAACACAGCAAGAGAACAACACTTTCTTTGAGCTGGTAGAACATCCACTCATGTTGCCAGAAAACCACGGTGAAGGTGAGCTGTCAGCGAGCCTGAGGTCCAAACTGAGCCCACACCGAGCTCCAGTTCTCAGGGTATTTCCCGGCAGCCTGCGGTGTGGTGGGACAGACTCCAAGAGCGGCTGGCTTTGCCTAGCAACAGGCAGTGATCTGACCAGGTGGATTCCTCGAGTTAAAAGTAACAGTTGTTCTGAAGAAAGAGCGCCTTGTTCAACCAGAATCACTAAGAAGGACTCAGTTACCCGCATGAATGTGTCCATGACATACTGAAAATATGTACCAAGAAAATAGAATAAGAAGAACTTGAAGAAACTGCACAGGATGATGTGAACGTCTGTGGCGATAAGAAAATAGAGGCTTGTGTTGTCACCTTGGAGAGGTAAGAAATACTTCAAGGTCAAATAAAGCCAGGCAAAACACATGCTGGAAAAGATTTTCTGTGAGCATACTTTCATGATCATCGTCAAAGTTAGAATTTTTTCTGTTTATGAAAGCAAAAAAAAAAAAAAAAAAAGCCCTGTCCTTCCAGTCAAGTGACTGTTCTTCACTTCTTACAAGGACAATAGATAGCATAGTGCAAAAATAATCTGCTGTTTTGTCTTATACGTTTGAAAACATGCCTGCCAACTCCACTTATCCTATATTGACTTGTTTCTGCATTAGTAAGCAAGAGATTACATGAACCCTTTTATTCTGTGCTGGCCAGAAAAATGAGAATATGTTAGTGTATCAACACGCTACTTACAAACATTCTCAAAAATTGGGTGGTTTAAATATGAACTGAAACACAAAAAGAAGCAGAGAAATTGAAGTTTGGAAGAGTAGAATCAGTGGCCGTGTTGTCTTAAAAAAGTTTTATTTTCAAATAATGAAGACAAGCTACTGATAAATTATTTTTTTATTTGGTCTTTCTTTCACAGTAGGACGTCTTCTCACGACTTGCTGCCCCAAGTGAGGTTTGTGTGTTAACTGCATCTGTATTTCCTTGGAGCTTATTAGAAATGCAGAGTCTCTAACTCCTTCTCAGACATAATGAACTGGATTCTGCACTTTAACAAGATTCTCAGGTGATTTGCATGCATGGCAAAACCCGAGACTGTCCTGCTTCCACCAGGAAAACTTAATTTCTGTAGTTAGTTACACCTGTTGCTTATTTCAGAGGAAATTCTTTTTTTTTTTCCCCAGAGGCAATTCTCATTATATTTACCCAAAGTGTTGGGTACAGAAACCATCAGTCACCACCTCAGAGTACATCGGGATTCTGAAGTAAATGTAGAAACTTTCCTCAGTGTTTGGGCTTAAATTGACACACTGGAAGAATTAACATATAGAATAAGGGCAAAGAAGAAGTTACTCGCATATTTTGGTCCACCGTTGTTTAGGCATGTTTGCTTTGGTCAAGTTAAATGCTGTTCTGTTACTCTAGCACATTTATTTCAAGGAAATGATGACATCTTGAAGTATCCCGTTAAAGGTATTGATTGGCTGTCATAAAGTCAGCTCAGAATGACTTTCGGTGACAATTAAATTGAAACCTTAGGTCTCAGATAAGGTTGTATTAGCTAATCTTAAATTTAGGCTATTAGATAAATAGAGTATTTGATCATTTATCTAGGTCTATTAGATAAAATTGAAAATAAAAACGTATAGTAATCTTCCTGGGTGGTGACTGTCTCTTCAGACAATGGTGAAAAGTGACCGTGGCATCAGTTATGTGACAAGCTCACATCACAAGCTTGTAGGCAGCCTCACTGACTCCTTGACTCTCCAGATCTGCTGGAGGAAGTCCCCCCAGCAGCACACAATGAAACCACATGCCTGGAAGAGATTAGCAGTGGGAGGGGCAGAGCAGCCTCCACCTCTGAAATCTAAGCCTGCATCCTACTATTCACCTGCTCTCTGAACTTGACCCAGCAGCAGTTGAATCCCATATGCAAAACAATGACAGGATATCTCTGGAAAAGTTATAAAATTCAGGGCTCTAAAAGAACTATTCAAAACACACGACTGATAAAAGCATGGAGTCTTTACGTACTGTCTACCAAACAATTGTTTTTAAATATCTAAGGAAATTCCTTACTTATCAAATTCAATAGGCCTGTACTTGAAAAGGCAGTTGTAGCTTCTTCACAGAGAAATGCTTTAAAATCTAGACATCCTTAGGAAAAAGCCTAATGAATACAGCAGTTTTCCAATTCTAGTGTGCCTCGGAATCATCTGAGAGGCGTAAAACCCAACATGGCCTCAGCCTGCTGCACATTCAGCGGGTAGGAAGTAGGACCTAGAATTTTACTTCTAATAACTTCCCAGATGATAGGTGAATCCACTGGTCCAGGGGTCACATTCTGAAAAACACTGGACTCAAGTAAAATATAGTACTGATCACTTACAATATTAATCATTATTAGCATTATTAGGTATTTTCTGTGTACTAGGATGATGATGTTGCTGGAAATGAAAAACTGAACAAGTCAACTTCACACCTCAATAGGCCAGAGTCTCAGGGGATCACCGCATCCCATGTAGACATACCCACTCTCCCAGGCACTAAATTAGAGACAGAACCTCTTTTCCCATCCTCTGTGCAAGGGAGACCAGTGTCCCCCATTCTTTGTACCTCCACTTTCTTCAACCTTCAAGAAGCCTCTGAACATTTCAGAAAGGGGACAAACATTATTTGCAGCTCAGTTTATTCCGGGCCCTGTCAGATGGCATTCAAGACGGGTAGTTCGTTAGACTCTACCTTGAGCATGAGCTACCATTCTAGTGCTGCTCTCTGGCTCTCATTTCTGCTGTTTACAAGATTGACGACCTAGTGGCTTGCTGTCTTCTTGCCAGATGAGGCTTGTGTCAACTCCATCCATCAGAGTTGCCAGACTCAAGTTTCTACATCAGTCTCTCTCTTTTTGATGTTTTCTTGCAAATCTCTGCCTCACCAACTAGATCCCTGTTCAAAAAACTGTAGGTGGGGCTCTGGTCCCCTTGCTGGTGGAACAATGTCTCATTTTAATCACCCAGAACTTGCTTGTCCAGTTTCCACTCTTTTTGTGTGGGACTTCACTGTGTGCTCAGGGATACCTTGGTGTTAACTGTAACTCATGTCTTAAGTGATTCTCTGCTGCCTTTTGGCAAAGCTTTCTCCATACATTGTGCATTCTGAGACAGTTCTTGTCTTTGGTGATCTAGTCTCAGGGCCTCTGGTATTTCTGTCCAGCCATTTGGTTATAGATTTAGCTTTAGGTCACATTCATGAGCTTTAACAGGTTACACAGTAAGTGAATATCTGTAGAAATTTCCTTGGATCTTCGTACCCAATGCTCCTTCATACAACCTCTGCTCACTGAGCTAAATTACCAGCCTCCAGGTATCAGTTTGGAGGTCACTTATTCCTAAAAACCTTTCCTCAGTCTGTGTTTGGGGCCTGTACTCTGTACTTACATGGTGCAAGGTATTAGCCTTATTTTAACATCTACCAAATTCATAATTCTTTGTTTCTCTACTCTATTAGCCTGAAACAACACGAGACTTGCTCTTTGTTTTATCTGTAGTATACGGCACAGTGCTTTACACGTTTACAATACTGCGTACATAATACATAAATTCATTCTGAATTGACTGGTCTACTACTCGATTCCAAAACTGTATAAGTAATGGGAATAATGTAAATCATGTTAACTTTTTAGGTGAAAAAGTCAGAATTTAGAAACATTAAGTAACATGCTTAAGTCATAGGGGCAGAATTGAGACTCACGTCCTGGTCGCCATAACTCTGGAACACATGTTCTTTCCCCTCTCCATCTCCCTGCCAAGATTCTTGGTATTGATGGAATTAATGTGAGCAGTTTCTACAAAACTGGCTCCCTACTGGAGATAAGCTACCTCTCGCTCAGCAGATTTTTATATCTCCATGTTGTCTTTCAAGAAAAAGTGAAACTTCTACTGAAATCAATTGAAATTAAAAACTTACCTGAAAAACATATATACAAAGTGTGATAAAAATATATGATGAATATTTAAATTAAAACAGTTTTTTACGGTAAAAGACACATTGACATTAATCCCCTTCAAATTACTACCCCTCACTTCAAACACAGTGATCTCATATTCTTCGAATGGAGTTATCCCATTGTTCTTGTTACTTTCTGAAGCAGTTCTGGACCTCCCCTTTTGTGAGTGTCTTTACAAGGTGTGATCAGAAATACAGTAAATGCTGTTGCAAGTGCCAGCCAACAGAAAGGCCAGCTCATAAAGTTGTTACAGAGCATCCTCACCAACCTTATTCACTGGATCCGCCACTGTATGACTTCTGGTTCCTCTCCGAAGTCAAAATGGCCATAAAAGGGTAATGTTGTGAGTCCATTCAGGGTTAAGAAGGCAGCTATGGCAACCCAAGTAAAAGCACAATAGTGTATTTCCAGAACTGTCCCAGAAAGTGTCAAGAAAAATGGAATAAGTGTTTTCAAAATGAGTGGGCATATTTTGAGGGGGATTAATGGCAATGAGACTTCTACTGTAATAAGTCTTTTTGTTTGTTTGCAGGACACTGGGGATCGAACTCAGGGCCTTGTGCTTGCTAGGCAGGCACTCTACCATTGAGCTAAATCCCCAACCTCTACTGTATAATTTTTAAAAATTTAAACATTTACTATATTTTTGATCCTGCCAAGTATAAGCTAATATTTTAAGAGGATTGGTAGAAACCCAAAATCAGGGTTGAGGCAGCCTTGGGGGACCCCTTTTTAATAACCAAATTATTCTTGAAAGTAATGAGGAAATATCTGACATTCACTAATCCAACCCTACAACAAAATGTCCTGAGGCTACAGTTCACAGAGCAAGCCAAGGGACACTGGTCTAAAAAGGCTAAGCTGGCTGGAAAATTACTTGGTTAATCATGACCAGCCAATTGAGAATCACCATTTTAGAAAAATGTTGCTGCCAAACATAGTCAGGCATTGAGCGCTTTCATTTAGAATAATATGCTTAATTTTCTAATATGCTCCATATGGGCCTAATTATGTCTTTTCAGCATAGTTGCCCTTAATTTACCCTCTGTAACATGGGATTCTTAAGGAAGTATGAAGTATCTTAAATATTATTCCTATTTTAAGTTAACCACAGGGTTTCACTGATTTTATTTATTAATTAAAATAATTTTATGTCATCTAATTAGAACATTTTTAGTATTTCAGAAAAGTTTTATTCTAAAGCTTGTAAACTTTAGATAGTCTAAAGTTCTCATAAACTCTTCATAGGAAGTACTGTATCTATTTTAATATGTAGAGTTAGCCGGAACAGAAAAGATTGGATTATGATGGAGTTAAGGATGACCTTCAAGTTCAAAAATTTCAGGTTTCCTCAGAAGCTAACAATAAGGAGATCTGAACTCATGATAAACCTGTCTCAAAAACCTCCTACAAGTGACCAAGTAGAAAATTAGCTTCTGTGTGTACTGTATGCTGTGACCCATAAAAGGATAAAGGAACTGATACTCATCACCTAAGCCGAAGTTATATACTTAGAAAAGATAGCTTTAGTTCTTAGGTCAGAGATTCAAAGTTGCTTTTAGTTGACATTTTCTTGACCTCCATCTCCAATTTTAAAAGAGCTGTATTCCAAAGAATTTTATCCGTATTCCCAGTATGCATGATTGTGTCTGTAATCCCAGCTGAGGCATGGAAGTCTTGGCGCAGGCAGAATGAAAACATGTTACCCACGTAGCTTGCATTCATTTGGGCCCAGGTAAGGAGAGTTCAAACAACCTAAATCAGAAATGTAAAGGAAGAGGTATTACTGTACGGTGATCTGGGGGTCCTTCTTCATCCTGTTGTTATTCAGTCATATCTCATTTCCAGCATTCTAGAATCTGGACATTTTGTCCATTCCTTAATTGTAAATGCACCTAAATGGACCACGAACTTCCCACTCCCTGCTTGTCTCAGGTCTCAGGATTCACACTTGTGGGAGCTGACATCCAATCAATTTGGATATTGCTTTAGATTTCATTTAAGTCCTTGTTTCTTCTCAGAAGTTACATCTTGTCCCAAGGGCACTGTTTCCTTTCTTAAGAATACCTTTACTGTACTAATTATAATTTAAAATCAATGTATTGCTCTTATGGTTTGTCATATTTTATCGTTTCTAATAATTTTTCCTGTTTTAAATCTATCACTGTTTTAGCATCTATCACTGTTGAAAACTTTTCACATGCGTCATAATCAAGGATATCTTTAAGCCAGGTGACATTTGTGACATGATTATCATTACTCATACTTGGTTGTTATTGCTGGTATCTTTACTGGATAACTGTAACCCGTTGATGTTTCCGTAAACAAACACTTAGCACCATTTAAAACTGACATATGAGGCCTAGCTCTTTTTTTTGGTTTGGTTTGGTTTGGTGCTTGGGATTGAACCCATGACCTCGAGCATGCAAGCACTTGGAGTACCACTGAGTTACACCACGGTTCCTTGAGTCCTAACATTTCTTTGAATGCTATCAGAAAAATTGGTGGTACTTCCTAGCGAGTGCAGGAAAGCCCCAAAAGAAAAATTTGTAGAAAGAATGCCAGAGGTGAGAGTCAAGCGTTTAAGACCAGCTTCATCCCCCGTACTTCTGTATCGTAGAGATGTGCTTCTGACATTTGGGTGTGCTTTGGAATCACGTCTGCAGGGTTTGCTAAATGCAGATTGCGGGACTACAACCTGGAGTTTCCATTTCAAAGATCTGGTGTTGGGCCTAACAATGTACTTTTCTAACAAGATTCTAAATAATATTCATGTTGCTGGTCCCTGGATCATATTTCTTGGAGCAGTGTCTTAAAGAAAATGAGGGAAAGCAAAAATGTCTCTCCATCTGCCAGCTCGTGGTGCAAATAAAGACAGCCTGGCACCTGGTCAGCTTTCAGAGTAGGCTGTCTGGAACTCTCAAGTGAAGCTTCCCATTTCCTGGGTCATAAAGCTGTCTCTCTACCACCTTCTGTGGACTTCCTTCTTGCTCTGCAAAGTCCTGGGGAGTACTTTCTCATTTCCCTTTCTCATTCCACAGTGACCATTCATGACACTCTTTGTGAGTAGGTTGCAGAAGAGAGGCACCTGGAAGGGAGGGGAGAATGGATCTTTGGGAGTCCTTTGAGCCCAGTGATCTGGAGAGAAGATTTATTGTGAAAGCTACCACAGAAGACTGCTGCACATCCTTCCACAGTAAATCTTAATTTTTATCTTGCGGTTTCCTCCCCTAGAATTGAAGTCCTGTAACTCCGTCCAAATACATCTTCCAAATAGTTAATGCCCACATGCCCCAAAAGAAAGCAATGAGTATTCCTCTGGCATGTAATATAAATTTTACTTTCACAAATCAGATGTTGCAAACAAGAATTTTGCTTTATTTTGCACCTGACGTGCTTCCCTCATCTCTTGAGCCCCCTGTCCATTTGAAGGTGCTGGTCTGTCTCTCCCATTTCATTAAACTCAGGGCGATTCAAACGTACTCCATTTGACACCAGGCATCGTGATTGTGGCACCGTTCAGTGCACAGCTGCTCCCTCTGGGGTAGATGGTTTCCCTGCACAACCACAGAGCTGCCAGGAGGACTTTTCAGAGCAGCACTGAGGCTAAAGCTGACCCTGTCCTAGGCTCTGGCAACACAGACCTGCTGTGTCCTCCATGATCGCCCCCTTAGTGTGAATGGAGCCCACTGTGGGTATCTTGTGAGGGTCTTTTGATACTTGTAGGACCTCCAGTTGGCCTACTTAGTCCCGGATTGGAGAGGTGATCCCCATAAAGCATGAGTGAGTTTATCCTGACTCTCCCCAGCTGCCAATCAGTTTCAGGCAGGTTTTCTTTTGTTTGTTTGACAATAAATGTGTGACCCCAGGCAGCATCTGCCCCCTGCTCTGTCTACAGCCACAGGAAACCTGAAGATTTCTACTTTTGACTTTTCCACTGTATCTACCACTCTATGCTCTTTCTGGTGCCCTTTGCTATTGCCCAACTGCTCTGGCTGGATCTGAGGTACTGCTGAATGGCGAGTATCAGGAGAGAAGCAGCCATACATTCAAAATTATCCCTGTGCCGGGGAGGAAAGCTATCCAATGGGCTCTGTTACCAAGTTTCCTGAGGAAGAGCCTGTCCACACCATTCTTCTTCTCCTGTGTTCTCAAATCTCATGTCTTCTAGACTGTCAGTCATATATATTTAGGCCACAGAGTTGTGACCAGGAGATGGTAGGGATGCTGGATTGGGAAAATTAAATTGAACTTATTTTGTCCCCTCTGCCTCCAGGCTTGGCTACCAGGGAAAGGCTTTTCAGTGTTATGGGCAAGTTAAATTGATGTAAACATATTTGTTCTTTTTACGTATGAATGGAAGGGGCTAGCAGATACTCTGAAGAACTAAGCAGGAAGCACTTAGCAGTACTTCATATCATTTTGTTATGTGCTTCGATTTCCTGCGTGAGTTTTCAGGAAATTTGCACTTCACAACCAAGACTTCTACCACATTTACAACCTGAACTGTTGAGTATGTGCTTCTAAGCGCAAGTGTGTTCATTAAGATAACTCACAAGACCAACATCGTGTACTCTACAAATCCCGGATATATGTGAGGCGCCGACTAGATAACAAACACCTGGGTGTCTGTGGCAGGAGCACTGGGGTTGGACCAAGGACAAGGAATATTTCTTAGAAGAATCTAACCAGCACGTCCAGAGACTACATGAAGCCGGGCCATTGTATGACACTAAACGTCCTACTTAATTACGACAGCTATAAGACCTGTTAGTGTTGAGTTGTGTCTACTCTTGTCTCTAATTAGACTCCAAGCACCTTGAGGGCAGTGTATGTGCTTTGTTCCTTTTCGAAGCTTCATACCTTATGCAGCACATATTGGATACACTGTAAGAATCAGTAATTTGTTGGAGCATTGTTAATAGAATGCAAAGTAACATTCCAAAAATTACTAAACCTTGAGAATTACTTGACAGAAACAAAATGTATTTAACTACTGGTATAAAAATTACATTCTTATACCAACCACTCACACTTGAAATTAAAATGGGATCTCATAACAATATTAGAAAAAGAAAATTAATGGTTTTGCGTTAATGAGCTTCCTTGTTTATTACTTAATAAATTACTGTTAGTTACAAGAATTATTTTAGAAGACTTTAACTGTTAGACACACTATATTCCATGCATACTGATGTCATATAAAATTATTTTCTTTTATAAAATGAATTAATTTAAAGAATTACAGAGATCCCAAATGCTAGCTCTTGGTGACCTGATGTTTTTATGGTTATGTCGTATAGATCATAAATAAATCATGGCCATCATATTGTCGCATCTCGTTAAATTGTATGAAAATTTAATTTAAGGCCAATGTTGATACCACTGTAAATAAATCAAACATGTTCTTTGCATGGATGGTTTTACAGCAGCATCTCATAGTGGTTAATAAGTTAAAACTCTGTTGGAATCTCCCTTATAAATTTTCAAAGGTGTCTTGTTCTCTGGATTGAAATTCAGTAGTAAGCCGTAAGCCTAGAATTATCTTACTATCTAAAAGAAATTATTTTACTATGGTTAAAAGATGCAAAGTTGCAAAATAGTTAATGACTCTATACTTCCTAATATTATTAAAAGATAATGCTACCCAACAAGACGCTAAATCAGCAAAGGCAACATTATATATTATAAATAGGAGTAGGAAATTCTGAGGTCTACTATGGACTGCACTAGCAACTGCACCCCTCTGGGATTTTCCTTCTTACTTGGTCAGTGAATGTGTGAATAGAAGAGTGTGAATAGAAGTCACCTAAAATTTTTTTTTAAATTTTTTTTTATTATTTTTACCAAGAACATGTATTGGTACATTGTATACATAATGTTCATAATCAACATGGTTATTTTGTACCTGTACATGATACATCTTGGTTCCCCCCTCTTCCCCCCTCTTCCCCCCTTCCCCTCCCCTCCCTTCCATTCACCCACCCCTCCCTATTTTCAACAAGTGTAGCTATACTTTACCATTTTTCCCCTTTCATCTTACTTTTCTTTTAACTTTCTTCTTTATCCCCTTTTTCCCTACCTAGTTCTCTCTTTTGAATACTATCTCTCTTTTTTCTTTTTTAAACAAAATATCTGTTCTACCCTTTTGTCTTTATTTACACTTATGGTTTCTCATATCAGAGAAACAATTCGATGTGTACTAATAAGTGTCTGATTTATTTCACTCAATAGTATGTTCTCCAGGAACATCCATTTATATACAAATAACTCTAGTTTATCCTTTTTTATGGTGGTGTAGTACTCCATCGTGTAGAAAAACCACATCTTTTTTAGCCATTCATCAGTTGTTGGGCATTTGTTTCCAAGACTTAGCTATTACAAATTGTGCTGCTATGAACATAGTTGTGCATATATCACTGTTATATGATGATTTTAATTCTTCTGGGAAGATACCCAGCAGAGGAATAGCTGGGTCAAATGGAACCTCTAGTTGTAGTTTTCTGAGGAATCTCCACACTGATTTCCACAGTGGTTGGACCAGTCTACATTCCCACCAACAGTGTAGGAGGGTTCCTTTTTCCCCGCAGCCCCGCCAGCACTTGTTATTGGTTGATTTCTTGATAATAGCTATTCTTTCTGGAGTGAGATGGTATCTTAGTGTTGTTTTGATCTGCATCTCTCAAATGACCAATGATGTTGAACACTTTTTCATATATTTATTTGCCATTTTTATTTCTTCATCTGAGAAATGTTTATTCATTTCAGATGCCCATTTTTGGATAGGGTCTTTAAATTTGGGGGGG
>PVJO010021967.1:0-28903 GCA_004026905.1 Hystrix cristata | reverse complement strand
CACCATTTGTTAAAGAGGCTGTCTTTCTTCCAGTGAGGGTGTTTGGCCCCCTTTGTCAAAGATAAGGTGACTGAAAGTGTTTGGACACGTTTCTGAATCTTCTAATCTGTACCATTTATTGAGCCACAGGGCTCAGACTGTGTGATAGAGCCTAAGGTGAAATTAGTGACAAGTTCCACTCCTAAGGAGCTGAGGGTTTATTGGGGAGTGGGCCTATTACCATTTTATGTTGTCCATAAAGAAGCAGCTTCGGTGGGTCTACAGTTACGGACTTGTATTTCTGGATAAGTAGCTAAGAATAAAAACTGATCTTTTGTGCACAGCAAGAATTCTTACCAAGCACTGGTTCCATCTATCTTTTTAAATTAACTTTTTGAAATAAGGTTGATTTTGAGGCTGCTTTTTAAGATTCCTTTGGCTAAAATAGTTTTGAAAAGAGAATAAAAATGTAGAAAGAAGCTGTCTTGTTCCTGAGGCGAAAGGCAAAGATAACTCCACAGGCAAATCAGGCTCTCACCTGCCTCATTTTCATCTGATGTGCTGCAATTTTTAGATCTTTTTATTTCCTTAAGAAATTTGCATTTGCCAGAAAGAAAACCATGCAAATATCTGTAAATCTCCGACCTTGTTTCCTCATGTTGAATATACTCTCACAAGGCCTCTTAGATTATAAACAACTTGAGAACAATGTCATCTAAATCTGTTTTATTTTGAGCAGCAAGTGTTTCTGGTAATTAGGGTTTATCCATTAACTTTTCTATTCTCGGCATTTATATTTTGGGCTTTTAATGTGAAGTTCTAACTTTTTTGTTCATGTATTAAATCAAAATTATTTTTCTTAACTGATGTTAAACTAATGACCATTTGAAAGAAAAAAAACTAAACATTTCATATGCATTCCAAATATTTTGAAAACGCAAGCTCTAAGATCACACTGACATCCTTTGTGAATGATTCTTATATTTGTGTATGTGTAAAATGTATAGATATATAGAGAGATAAATGGAGAAATAAATAAAAGGAGTCACCACATTAAAAAAATTTAATTGCAGACAACTAATAATGAGATTATCCAGATACACTGTAACTAGGTGAAAGTTGTCTATCCAGCTAAAGGGCAGGGTCTGCTTGTACTCTCGAGGCAGCTACAATTCAAAAGAAGTATGAGCAAAATACAAAGAAAATAGTAACACACTGTGATACAAGATCCGAAGAGAGATGTGATGGGAGTGGCTAACGGAGCAAGGTCAGCAGAGGGACAGCTGCTCCGACGGCTGTCAGAGAAGTTGTCTGAGAGGAGGTGACATTTGTTTTTCGAGTTACTAGGTGAGAAAGCTATTTATTTGATTAGTAAACCTTTTCCTAAACCCTCCAGAGGTCAGAACAATAACAGCAGTTCGTGAAATTTCTGTTCTGGTAGTCTGTTCTTATATAATAAAGTATTAGAGAAAGGAAACTTAAAACGAATGAATGGGTAGTTCCTTTTGTATATGTGACTTATTTCGTGTTCTGTTCCTGTAATAGTTTGGATCTTGAATGTCCCCAAAGGGGGACCACCCATGGTTACCTACTTGGGGCGCTCATTGGAGATGGTGGGACCTTCGGGTGTTGGGGTTCCATGAAAGGAATCAGGTTATTGAGGGTGTGCCCTTGGAGGAGATTTTGGAAACCTGATCCCTCCTTTTCCGTTCTCTCTGCTTCATGGCCACCGTGAAGTCACCAGACCTTCTCCATCGTGTGTTCCTCCCATGATGTATGGTGTCATCCCAGGCCCAGAGCAACAGGGCCGTGGACTATGTCATATTATTGGTGACAAAACAGATTTAGAGAACCCAGATAAACTTTACACACTACACACTGAGCCATAATTGAAGGCAGGACATTTGAGTGTCTCTTCGTCGCTGGGTAACTCTCCCCTGAGCGAGTTCTCTGTCTCTTCAGCACAGACCAGGGGCCTTCCTATGCCACAAGCCAGAAACACAGAATTGGACCTCGTAAGGCTGTTGCTTTTAACATCTCCGAAAGTAAGCTGGGGGTGTCACACTGAAAGAACCCGAGGAAAGAATTTCTTCTATAAGCTGGGAATGAGTATATCAAATACTTACTAATTCCTTTAATTGTTGAGGTTTAAAATGTGTAGCATGTAGATAAATAGGTGGGAGGTACTTCATAAATGATCTTTGCAAAATGTATTTTTTTTCTCCATTACGGTCTTGCTGAAGTTGATGTGGAGACAGATCTGTCAAGAGAATCGGGTTACCCTTTGTTGACTGAATTCCAGACCACTGTGAGGCAGGAAGTCCTAGTGGCTATCACTGTGACTTGACAGTGTCACTCTAGACCAGTGACGGTGAACTTTTTTGAGCTTTCAGTGTTAACAAACACCCCACTGTGGCATGCGTGCTCAGGTTCCCCACCACCGCTCTGGAGACTTGCTAATGCTCTTGCCCTGCCTCTTGCTGAGATTCTGGATGAGGTGCTCAGTATCTCTGTGCCTCAGTTTCTTTATCCATAAAGTGGGAATAATAAAATTTCCCTTATAAAATTATAAACATCAAAAAGGTGATATATGCTATCTTTTAAAAACATACCGTCAGATATGCCATAGCTCTATGAGATCTAGAACTGCTTCTTTTCCTTACGTCCTTCCTTTCCTTGACTCGCTTCCACCCAGATAGATCGTTTCTTCCTCAGTTTCCTCCTCCTTGGTTTTCTTTCTCCCTGACATCTCTCCCTTTTCTCTCTCTTCTCCTTCCTCATCCCAATTTTCGTCCTTTCTGTAAGTCAGCCCAATGGCTTGACCTGACATCTTATAAAGCCTGAGGCACCTGCCGTGGTCTGTTCCTGAGAGGGCAGAACCACTGGCTTAGAAGCCAGCCGTGGGCTAGCCAGGACTTCCAGGGAGCTGAGGGCGCGTAGGGTGGCGTGAGCACCCAGGAGGGAGTTACCTCTGTTTGGGGCTCTGAAGGGTGCGTGCAGGAGGCACAGTTCACTGAATCTGTCTTTGGAAAGGAAAAGAATGCCTCCAGTTGAAAAGAGAGATGTTAAGGCATAGGAGTAGGGATTATCAAGATGCCCTCATGTGAAAGAACTGAGCATTTTGATGTACGTGGAGGGTAGGAGACTCTTGCTATGTGGGAGAGGAGGAGAATAAAGTCATTTGTGGACATGCTTTGGAACCTACTCCAGCTGTATTGACATCCATTGGCAAGCAAGCTTCCAAGTGGGTGCCTTTCAATATGTGGGTTAATCTTTCAAATACATAATCTTTTAAGAATTAGTTTGAAACAGTATACTAGGATGTTTTTTCTAGATGTTTTTGAACTAGAATATTATAATATCACTCAACTCAGTATTTCATTTGAATTGAGAACCTACTTATGTCACAGGACTTTTTGAATTCAGATTTATATAATAAGTCATAATAATTAATGTCTTCTATATTGTTTTCTTTTTTGTTGTCCTTTGGTATTTCTGATCCCTGTAAGAAAAGTTGAGGACATGTTATTAGTAACATTAATTTTTGATATTATAGAAACTCTCCATATTTGTTCTACAGATGGATTTTTTCTTCAGTTTCATTCCTCAGCACTAGTATTGCAAATATGCCTGATCTGATGAAATATTGATTTTCACATACCTCACTGTCTGAGTCTGACCTACTTTTCTAATTTGAAAAAGAAGGAAATTTTTTGTTGGTTTTTTTTTTTTTTTTTTTTTTTTTTGCCATCAGGCAACAGTAAATCGAAATCCTAGAAAAGCAATGTGACACAGAGGTTGTAATAAACCACAGCTGCTATCGGAGATTGTCCACTATTTTATCAAAAGCAGTACCTGTGGTAATGTTTTGAAAACTGAAAAGAAAGATAATTAGTTTATTATACTCTGCCCTAACTTGGCATGATAATAGCTTCAGTTAGCTCTACCTGTATTGGTGTCTCACGCTTTGAGCTTGACCATGTGATTTGGTTTGACCAATAGGATATTAGCAAGGTGTTCACAGAGCCGTGAAAAACACTGGAGCACAGGGCTGACTCTTGTGCTGCTTTTAGACCACAGCTTTTGTACAAAGAAGCCCTGGATAGCCTGCTAGAGGTCGGTGCCTTAGCTAACAGCTAACAACAGTACAAGCAAGTGAGATCCTCCTGGAGCAGCTGGTCCCACTGGAAGCTAGCAGGTCACAGCCGCCTGAGAACTGTGGAGGTGAACCCAGCTCAGATTGCTAGCCCACTGAGTTTGGAGCTGGGAAGTGATTGTTGTTTAAAGTCATTGTGTTGGGGTGGTTTGTTGCAAAGCAACACTGGTACCCTTAATGCCATTTAAATTTTTTTATTTTATTAGTACATATTTGCAGAGCATAATAATTATAAATAATTCCTTATGGGGGTTGGTACATGTATAGAACACATCTTAATGGTTTTTTTTTAATCCCCTGTCCTTCTTCTCCCCTCTCTGTCCATCTCTTGGTCTCCTTTTTCAGGAGAACCATCTCCCTGTTTCCTATTTTTTTTATTTTGTTTTTTATATGTTGGGTTTCTCAAATAAAAGAAACCATGTTACTGTTACACTGAATGCCATTCTTGTATACATAATCTCACTTGTACTACATTAGCCTATACATAGAATAGAGGCCATATGAAGAATTCAAATGCTTTTAGTGAAATATATTTAAGAATTTAAGACATTTTGAACAATGGTGTTTCAAAAAGCATAAACTTACTAAAATATTAAAACAATATGGAAAAATAATAATCTGATATATATCTATTCTTTCTAATCCCATTTGTTTACAGAATTCTTGTAGTATTAAAACATTTAGCCAATATAATTAAAGAGTAAAACACAAGCTGATTCAGAGGATCAGAGAAAGAGAGAAAAAGTAAATGCCAAGAATATACTAATTATTATTATAAGGTCCTCAACTTGGGCCCAATCTTCTGTCAACCAAGAAAAAGTTGCATTTATGCAATTATTATTTGAGTAGAAAACAAAATTTCATGTGAAGAAAAAAATCTTTTTTGTTTCTGCAGGAGAAACTACATAGATCTTAATTTCAGAAAACAAATATTTTTTTAAGCAGTGTTTTGCAAAAACTACAAAAATATTGTTCTAACAGACATTTCTTATATTGTCTCCTGTATGAAGTTTAGGACATATGATTAAATCTTAAATCAAGTCAGGACTTCCTTAGTGAGATCAGGTAGCTAGGTGTGATGATCTCATAGTCCTCCAGGTAAAGGAAATAGCTTGTTCAGAATCTAGAAATATTCAGCTGTCATTTCCCTGGATCCTCACCTGTTTTCCAGCAGCAGTCCAGCACTTGAAAATCATGTGTGTAATCAATGAATGTTTTATTAAACACCTACTTATGCAGGGCTCAACAGCAGACCCTGGAGTGGCTATGGTGAGTGAAATACTCGGGTCTGCTCCTGTGTTCCTTAGATTGCTGTGGAGATGGGTATTGTGCTTGTCAGCTTTCTGAGGCTGTAACAAAATACCCAAGAAAAACAACTTAAAGGAGAAAAATTTATTTTGGCTCATGGTTTCAGAGGTTTTGGTCTTTGTTTTTGGTTGTTATTGTTTGACAAAGAGTCTCACTCTGTAATTCAGGCTGGTCTTGAACTCACAGTGATTCTCCTGGCTCAGCCTCCGGAGTGCTGAGATTACAGGCATGCACCACCATTCCCGGCTCAGTCTGTGGTTGGCTGGCCTCATTGTTTCTGGACCTGTGGTGAAGGAAAGTTGCTTACCTAATGCAGCCAGAAACCAGAGAAAGAGAGAGCCAGACAGGAAGGATCAAGGGGAGATACCACTTCCAAGGACATGCCCTCATGTCCTTCAGTTAGGTCCCACCTCTGAAATTTCTGTTACTTCCCAAAAATGCCATCAAAATTTTAACCCATCAATGGATGAATCCACTTGGATTAAATTAGAGGAAGCACGATCCTTCTAAAAGCCCCACCACTGAGCTTCACTGGGATCAGGCTTCCACACACGAGCCTTTGGGGAATGTTCCAGATCCAAAGCACAATACCTAGGAATCAAATAGTCACCCAGCAGGTAACCACCTGTCATGATAAATACTATGGAATCAAAATTCAAGGGAATTAAGATACCTGGAATGAGTGAATGTTTGAGTACCTGGAATCAATGAAGTGAGAGAAGGCTCCTCTGAGGGAACAATGCTGGAGCTGAGAGGGGCTTGGTGCTACCAGATGAAGGGAGGGATGATGGGGGCCGGCGTAAGTGGTGGAGGAAAGCGCGTTCGCCAAGGTGCTGAAGCAGCAGGACCACAGAGCAGAGCACTGAGGGACTGGTAAGAAGATGGGTGTGCCTGGTAAACAGAGGGGGACTGCCTGTGAGGCCAGGCCTTCTTCACACTCACGTCCTGTATGTGGTGGAATTCTGCCACAACACTGCTTGTGGGTTTTTTTTTGTTGTTGTTGTCGTTGTTGTTTTTATTTTTTTGAGATTATTCCATTGAACACATAATACTTTTGCTTGGAAAAAAAAAAGTTGTTTGCAAAAGGTAGCCCAGTGAAATATCTTATATAAAAGCCTCACCTTGCTAATGTTTCACATATTTTTGTTCATGTTCTATTCAGCCCAGTGTACTTAATTTTAAAATTTAATAAAACCTGCAATAGATGGAAAAACATGAAGGATTAAAAGAATACACTGACAAGTGTGACTTTATAAATGCCCCCTGAAAAGCAAGAGCTATGGATTCTACTGCAAATGTTATATGAAGCCTGTGCTGATATTAATAACATCACGGAGAGCTACTGGGGCTTCTTTTATTCAGTTCTGACGATTGGGCAGTGAGGCATTTTTGGTTTTGTTAATTCTCTTTGGAATGATCACAAACCTTTTCCTTTGGGCATGGACTTGACTTGAGGAAGGAAATAAAGGTCATTTGTAACAAAATTCTATAAAAAATAGATGACCACACTGACAAGTGATCGTTACAGTGGAAAATAAAGTACAGTTATAAAGCGATAAGACTAACTGATTTTGTAGGTTAGAAATTGAGGCCTCAGCTCAGTTCTCTGAGCGTCAATATCTTTTGAGTAATAGCATAACAACAGTGAGCGCTGACTGCCCTACCGTGATGCTTTTAAGGAACAACACACTTAAGTAATTATGAATTTTGGAATCCTTGTTAAAAAATCAATTCTGTTAATTTGATGAGACATACCCATTTACCAACTTACTCAGTGAATCTCAATGTTGACTGTGGGACCAGATGTATTCTAGGACATACCAATGAATAAAGCAGGCAGAGATTTCTGTCCTATAGGAATTTATGTTTATCTGTAGTGGAAACATATAAAGAGTAAATGAAATAAGTAAATCATATATTTTGTTAAAAGTAATATCTACTATAAAAAAGAAAAGAAATGGAGCAAACGAAAGGTGATTGAGAATGCGCCAAACCTATGCACCTAATGTTGTAAAACCAAAAATAGTACCTAAACATGGTAGTAATAAGGTTTACTTTGAAAATTTCTCTTTATCGTTCAAAAGCTCTGACCACGTTGGAGGTCCCTGTTGTAAGTTCTATTTCATAATCACAACCTTGGACACTAGACCGACTTGGATTGTATCAGCGCTCAGAATCTGTGATCCAGTGAGTAAGGAAAATGCTGAACACCAAATGCAGCCACATGATCAAAATCACACTGACTACAGTCAGACCCTTTCCCCTTAAATCACATTTTTCAGGAGTGCAGCCTGACTTTATTAGTAACTGTTTGTCACACAGTTGATCTCGACCTTTCTTTCTGCTCGCTCTTGGGGTGCATTAGATCTGAGAGTTATGCAGAAGTAGTACAAGAAAGGTAGAGTTCCCTCCCTTGTTCTCAGAGGCAACTCTGACGGCATCGAGATCTTGAAAAGCAACTCTATTCCTACCTTTGCAGCGGTGTACTGGTAGAAGAATTTCATTTAAAACAAACAAAAAAATCCTGTAGTTTTCTTAAAACAAATCGTAAGACAAGAAGATAATTTATTGAGTGAGTAATTCTTACCCTTTGGTTTGAATACCTTATACCTCGCCAATCGTGCCCACTGACAAAGGTCGTGTGTTGAAATTCTATCCCTCAGTATCTCACAGTGAGACTACATTTGAACATAAAATCTTTACAGGGCTAATTAAGTTTAAGTGAGGCCCATTTTGATGGGTCCTAGTCCAATATAACTAGCATCCTTCTAAGAAGACAAGATTTGGACACAGATAGAGAGGAAAGGCCATGTGAAGACACAGGAAGATGGCCACCTGCAATCTGGTTCCTCAGAAGGAACCAACCCCACCAACCCTGCCAGTCTCCAAGATGAAGATAATCAATTTCTGCTGGTAAAACCACCCCCTCCATCCTGCCTCGCTGCAGCGGCTCTTGCAGACTGATAAACTGAGAATGAGCTGGGTCTGGAACCCCTAGTTTCTTGGTCATTGGACACCAAAATAATTTGAAACTGTACTTCAGGACACATGTAGCCCAGCTGTTCCTGCCGCCTGTCCCTCTTGCTCCCCCATTTTGTTTTCGGTCTCTTCCTAGTTGAAATGAGTGCTGATACTTCGCCTACAGACTATCAGCTGCCTGTTCATATCAACTACCTTGATTAAATTGGCAGGGAGGAGAGACTGTGGCTCACTGTATTAGGGTTCCCGAGACAAGAAGAATCAATGAGATATACCTACAAATGTGAAGGGAGATTTAGCGAAGGAGTTGGCCTACCCATCATGAAGGCCGAGAAGTCCCTTGTCTGTCTGCTGGAGAACCAGCGAAGCCAGGAGTAGGGTGTGACTCGGTCCTAATCTGAAGGCCCGCGAAGCTGGGTGAGAGTCCTTCGTGTCAGTCTAGTGTGGAGGTCTGAGAAGCAGAAGTGCTGATGTTCAGGGCAAGAGGAGATGGATGTCCCTGTTCCAGGGTAGGGCCGTGGTAGTGGTTTAAGAACTACTAAAGTATTTCCCAAGCTTTCATCCACTCTTCTGGTTTAAGCTGTCGTGACTAGCTGTGATGATGGGACTTTAGCCAAGTGCACGGTACCCCCTGCTGACCACATTGCTTCCTATTTGGCCTTTAGTCTTAGCCTTGTCCTCCTCCAACTAATCTCTGTCTAACGTGTATATCTAACCTCATCATTTCCCTGTTTCACACCATCCTGTGGCTTTCTGTCACCACTGGCTCGCATCCCAGTCTTTGTGACAAGGTGCACATGAGTGCTCACCTTCTGGCCACTGCCCAGTTCTCCAGTCTTGTTTTCTTCCAATATTTGTGTCCTGTTTTAGCTTCCAGAGCGCCTGATGGCCCTGGTTCCTCTCACACATCATACTTTGCTCTTAAATTGTATGCGTCTTCTATTTCTAGGCCCAGGCTGGGTTAGTTCCAGCTCTTCAATGTTCCACTTGACTTCACAGAATTGAAGGCTACTTATAGTAGAGGGTGAAGCAGTGAGCTGACCACCCACTGTCCTTGGATGTTTCCAGAGCTTTTTTCTCTCATTATTTCACCTGGATGCTGTCCTTGCATGCACAGTTCCCCATTTGGGGTAATACTCCTCCTTTATGCTCCTTATTGACCCTACTCAATTTTAAAATATTGAAATACTTCCTTACTCATTGGTAAGTGGATACCATTCCAAGCTTCACAGGGCTGTACTACCTCCACTGCCTCAGCCCTGCCCAGAGCTCCCGGATTTCTTCCTGATTCAGCGACTGAAGGAGTAAGGCACTGAGAGCCTCCAGAACCTGCTCCAGCATGGTGGCGGGTCCAGTCTGCCTCCCTGTCCTGTGGCATTGGTTAGGTATTTAGAATGTCAGCCCTGAGCATCCCACTGCAGAGGAATTTCTACTTGTCATTCAAAAAGTGCACCAAAATATTGGTGGAATCAACAAATTAGCAATCTATTTTTCTTTTTATTTGAAGGTTAGGTATTAAAGGAGAAAACCTTTCTTTAGATCCAATGTCAGTTTCTCTGTCACTGACCCTTCAGGGCTAATTTATCTTTCTGTCATCCAAATGACATTAATATTTACTAAGGAATTTCCCTGATGTTTTTCTGAAATCACCAAAAAAAAAAAAAAAAGGTAAAGTTCTTCCTTGCTCTGATCTATCTTAAAAAAACACTTCAAAAAAATGCAGCTGTGTCAGCTGCTTTGATTTCCTTTCATAAAGTGGAGAACTCAAAGAGATTATTTGAAAGATCCAAAATAATAAAAAGTGGTCTTTTTTTTTTTTTTTGTGGTGCCGGGGATCGAACTCAGGCCCTTGTGCTTACAAGGCAAGCACTCTAATCACTGAGCTAAATCCCCAGCCCCCAAAAGTGGTCATTTTAAAACTAGTGCTTTCCAATAATTTCTAAAATAAGAGAAAATAGACTTGCTTTCTGCTTATATGTTTTTATCATTAAAGATGTTTTTAAGAAACAAATGAGTTGGCCGTATGGAATTTGCCAGAAGGAATTTGCCACTGATGGCAAAACAGTCTTCATAAATGTTTCACATATTGTACCTTCACCAAAGTTGCTAACAATCAATCGTCTTTATTATCAGAAAATGTACCTTGCAGATGTGTTAAAACTTAACTCCAATATTATAGCTGCTTCAGCTTGTCGAGTTGCAATAAAATAATTTCATAGAAATATCAAAATCACAAAGATCTGGAGCATCATGTCAGTCTTCAGAATAAGGAAATGTGTATGCATATGTGTCCAGGTGTTTATAAGGGTAAACAAATTTGATTTTAAAATCATAAATCATTCGATGTAAAAATCAGGTTATGTTTGTGGACCTGTATCTTTAATAGCAGCAGGGTTTTCCTTAATCAGATCATTAAACACATGAAAATTAAAAACTAAAGGAAATACATGCATAATTTTCTGATCTTTCTCTTTGTTACAGCTTTCATTTATGAATTGTTTAATTCTCATGATTATAAGCCAGGAAAAACAAAAAGAACTCAAATATAACAGTTGTAACTTTACCATTATTGATACTATTCAATAAGTGAGAAGAATACTAAAATTATCCCTAGCTCAGTTTACCTCTTGTGTCTCTAGACATAGAGGCAGCTAACCTCATTGTTGTCTTTATTCAACTCTGAAGGTGTAGATGTGAGAGATTGTTGCTTTCACCTTCTCTCTTGTCTCATATCCTCTTATCTACACATAGTAGAAATTTAAAACAAAATAAAATGCTTGATTTATAAATTGACTCTGTTCTTTATTCAGAAAGTTAAATAGAAGCACAAAATAAAATTTAATATGTTATCTTTTTCTATAGTTTTATGCCACATACTTTTTATAGGTACTGTTCCACGCATATCTGCATTTTAACTTTCCATGCCTTCAGTTATGTATGGTCAGTTATAATCCAAAATTATTAAATATAAAGTTCCAGAAATAAACAATTCATAAATTTTAAATTTCACACTATCTTGAGCAGGGTGAAATTTCCTGCAGCCCCGCTCCATCCTGCCCAGAACATGAATCATCTCTTGATCCAGTGTATCCTCACTGTATGTGCTACCCACCCGTAAGTCATTCAGTAGCCATCTATATTGTCCAGTCAATTGTCACTCTGTTGCTGCACTGCTTGTATTCAAATATCCATTATTTCATTCAATAGTGGTCCCAAAGTGCAAAGGTGGTGGTGCTGGTAACTCATATATGTCAAAGAGAAGCTGTAAAGTGGATTCTTTAAGTGAAAACATGAAGGTTATTGACTTAATAGGAAAGAAAACAAAATCATATACCAAGGTTGATGAGATCTACACTAAGAATGAATCTCTTACCTGTGCAGTTGTACATAAGGAGAAAACAATCCTGCTAGTTTTGGTGTTGCAATTCAAAAGTGTAAAATGTATGGTTATAGCATGTGAAAAGTACTTAGTTAAAATAGAAAAGTAGTACATTTGTTGGTAAAAGACATGAACAAAAAACATGCTGTAGTAGACAAGAACAGATTGTTCCAGAAAGCATCGAAGCTCACTTTGTGTCATCACACAGGCATGGTATCATTTCACATCATAACAAGAAGAATTAGGATATTACAGTAAATATTTTGAGAGAAGAGACAACATTTATATAATTTTTATTAAAATATACTGTCATAACTTCTGTTGTTATTGTTATTTATCTCTTGTCGTGCCTGACTAGATCCTGAACTATGTCCTTGGTATGTATAATAGGATAAAACATGGTATGTTGTTTGATACTATCTGTGATTTCAAACATCCAAGGGGGTTGTTGGAGCGTGTCCACCATGGAGGCGGAGCGGGCTGCTCTATTTGTATAGAAACTGCATATGCTGCTAGCAGTGTTGGAGTAATCTGAAGAAAAATTGAAAATTTGGTTGGATAACTAGATATTTTATGTATGTGAATTAGACCACTACAAAATGGGTAATTTAATTGATTTTTATAGTTCAGATAGGTTGTGAACACTAATTTCAGGACACACATAGTTTAAATATATGGTTTCATTAATTTAGTATTGATTGAGCCTCAACCGTGTGCCAAGTGCTACTTCAAACCCAGGAGATGCACCAGTCAGTAAGGCACTGTCCTTGTATTCATGGGACTTTTATTTAGAAAAAAGTAAATGAATGAGAAAAATTCAGGTAAGGCTGAGTGTTAGTAGTAAGGCAGTCTGACCTCTTAGTGCGTCCTTGCATGGGGAGGAGAAGAGTGAAATTGCCCAGTAAGAACCTTGCTAATTTGCCAACATTTCGACAAGAAGAATCCCAGGCGAAGATTGAGGCTATCAAATTCCAGGCAGAGGCGTTCTCAGGGGCAGAGACTTGGAGGCTCAGGAGGCAGTGAGGTTAATTAGTTAACAAGAGACATTGTGATCATAGTGTTGTTCTGTCCTCAGTGTAATAGCTCATATGCTAAAATTGTTCCACCAATTCTAGGTTCGCCGGGAGGTTAACAAATATGTACTTGAATTATTAAGTACTCCACAGGGATAACGACAACCAATTAAACAGTGATTAGATTAGCAGTTACAAGAATCAAGAGTTGCACAATGGAATAGTTTTCTAATAATTGATCAACGTTATTCTTCCATTTCTGCAAAAACATACATGTCTAAACTTTTAGTGTGTGTAATTTCGGTGTTGAAAACATCCTTGACCTTTTAAGGTCTGTTTAAGGATGAAAGTGCAGTGCATTCTAGTCTCGATTGCTGATCATTACTGAAGGATATTCAAAGAAAGATCGTATGGTTTAACTACAACTTTTGACATCCAGATGAAATCACTTTTAATTCCTAACAAAACAAAATAAAAAGGCATTGGATTGCAATAAATATCTTTGAGGTCTCTAATCACTCTATTTTATTGGCTAATTTGACTGAATGTATTGGTGATCACAAAACCCAGCAGAGCGGGTTCACATAACTGTAGGAAATGGTGTAGAATGCATGTTCTACGAACAGGAATTTTGCCTTTTCTTTTGTATAAGTACAAGGACAGTACTCTGTCTTCTGTATATGCTTCTGAGATGTGTGGTGGAAGGAGCAAGGGTTGCAAAGTAACTTTAGGGTCAGAATGGAAGTTCTCTAGTCTTTCTCATATTCAAACAAGTACTGCATTTTAGAATCTAACATCCTGTCATCTGTACTCCCTACTTCCTATTGTCTAACTTTTATTTTGCTCTTTATTTACATTTGGGGTTTCTCATATAGGAGAAACCATGGAATGTTTAAGCTTGTGTGTCTGATTGATTTCACTTAACATTAGGATCTCAAGTTTCATTCATTTCCCTACAAATGACTCTTCTTTATGGCAGAGTATACTCCGCTGTGTTTAAACACCATCTTTTCTTTATCTGTTCATCTGTCGATGGACATATAGGCTGCTTCCAGGGTTTAGCTATCACGAACTGTGCTGCTATAAACCTGTGTATGCAGGTAGGAGGTGTGAGGGAGGGAAGGGAAGGGGATGAGAAAAGGAATTAAGATGTATTATGTGGAGGTACCAACTCCCCACAAGGAATATAAACATTGTGTAGTGCAAACATGTACTAATAAAAAATAAAATAGACAATCAACACTGTCAGACTGCCCCACTCCTCTTCTCCAGTAAATGCTCCTCCTATGGCAGAGAGCTTTCACTTGTTCTTCTCGAATCTTCAGTATCATCTCTCCAGATTTTAGCAAACTCTACCTCACCTTCCCAATGCCCAAATCTCCTGTACTCTTCCACACCTACCCTCATTGGGTAGCTCACAGGCTCAGAGGTGGGGAGTCCAGAGTGGTCGCTGTGCACTGCACAGCCAGAGAACCCAGCTACTCCTCATCCAAGAAGATGGAAGCTGCAGACAAGAAGGATCCAGGACACAGCACCAGTGTGAGGTCAGAGGCCTGCAGCTCACTGGAGGCTTCACCAGTGCAAGTGTGTTTTGGAAAGCTGAAGAAACTACAGCCCTGAAGACTGATGTCCACAAATGATGGCCACAAAGGATGGATCTGCTTGAGAAGAGTGGAGCTCTTCAAAATGGGCACACTTCCTTCTTCTTGCCCTTCTTGTTCTGTCCAGGCTACCAGCCTGCTGGTTGGTGCCACTCACAAATGGGGTTTGCTGGCTCCCATTTCAGTCATCTATGGTCACACCCATGACTGCCTCACTGATCTGCTCTGCATTTCTTAAACCGTTCAGACTGACGTATGCCTGACAGTTACACTGGGTAATTCCCATTTGGCATATAAACATGTATTAAAATCACTCATTTGCAAGTAAAGTAAATCTTTTTTCAACTCCTGTTGTTCTCCAAATTATTCCCTCATTTTCTTCATACTCTAAAGTGTTTCTTCTTGCTATATTCTTTTCTTCACCTCTTATTATGTCCATCCGGTTCAAGTAGGTTTTTGTTCCTACCTCTTCATTGAACTGGCTTCTATTAAGATCAACACATTATCAGAGTAAAAGGCAATAATATTAATAACATTTTTAAATAAAACTTATTATATGTCAGGCATTGTTTTGGGTGCTTAATATGTATTAACTCACTTCATTCTCACAGTGACTATGTAAAGTGGGTACTATTACAGAACTCATTTTTTTGTGGAGGGGTGCTGGGGATCAAACTCAGGGCCTTGCCCTTACTAGGCAAGCATTCTACCACTTGAGCTAAGTCCCCAGCCCCTACAGTGCCCGTCTTATTAATGAGGAAACCGAAGGTTAAATAATGTGACTAGGGTCTTGCAGTTGGTAAGCAGTGGAGCCAGGACAGTGTGGATTTCTTCTCTGTACACCTCGCTCTATTCTTGTTTTTCAGCACCCCACCCGCCTTCTTAGCAAGGCTGACAGTACCCTTCAGGAACCATTTCATGCTGTAGGCCTCTGAACCATGTGGAGTTAAATTTTAGCTATGTCATTAATTTCTGGATTTCTTGCTTTTCCCTCTGAGTCTCACTTGTTGGCGCCTCACCCTCTATCAGATCTCCAAAGGTTGTCACTCCCTGGAGCTCTGTCTTCAGCCCTCTTCCTTGCTTGCTTCCCGAGCTACTGATTGAGGCCATCTCTAAGCTGGTCCTCTCTCATGAGCTCTAGTTTAGCACAGCCAGTTGTATACCCAGTGTATCTATTTTGATTTCTGATAGTCATCTCATTCCTAACTTAACACCGCCAAGGTAAAACTCCGTGTTGATTCTTCCCTTCACCCATCCCTGCAACAGTTCTTCCACGAGTCTTCTAAGTCTCCAGGAATGACTGAAGGTCTGTGGCAAATTCCTAAGTGTATCAGTGAAAATTGAACTTGGTTCTCTTTGGAGTTTGGAGTTTGGATACCCTGGTCAATGTCTGAATAGGTGCTGACGACCTGGAGAGAGAGCCAGGGCCTGGCTTTCCACTGTGGCGTGGTGCAGGGACCCTGAAGTCCCGTTTATGGCCACAGCAGAGTGGTAAGAGGGGATTGTGCATCACAGGCTGAAAGTAGCTTTTAAGGTAATAGGAACATTTTAAAGCATTGATTTGAGTCCTTTGTTGAATCTATATACTTTTTGAGTCAGACTTTCCTATTTTATAAAGTGCTTTTTCCCATTTTATAAAGACAGTCTGACAGTGTGTACTTGCCCACACAATCTGTCAGTTTGCTTGTCTTTACCCACCACACCCACCCTGGTTCAAATTTGAAACCTTTCTGAAGTAGAGAATGCCAGTCAGCTAGAGGCAGTTTGGTGAAAACTCACCGAACTATGTACCTGGTATCATAACTGCACCACTGTACGTAACTGCTGGATAAAGGTCTTTGTCTTCCAGAAGTTTGTGGCACCTCTGAGACCTCAGATGAAATACACAAATAACATCTACTCTTAACTTTGAATGTATTACTCTTAAAACAATCTCTGCACATTTAGACATGCAAGAACCACTCAGAAAACCCTTTTTTTGTATATTGCTCCATAGCTTCCTCCCAAATATTTGATCTTGTTAAAATTCACATTTCTTAGACACTGAAATACGTATCTTGTATTGAATGGTGAATTCACCCCTCAAGATGTCCAATGACGTCTTTAATGAGACAGGCCTACATATATGTCATGTGTGAAAAGGGGGATTATTTTTTCTTGCGAAACCCAGAATGGTATCGACTCAAAGAAAAAAAAATGCTTTGTCGGGCTGGGGATTTAGCTCAATGATTAGAGTGCTTGCCTTGTAAGCACAAGGGCCTGAGTTCGGTCCCCGGCACCACAAAAAAAAAAAAAAAATGCTTTGTCTTCTTGAAGTATATTGGTAAAATCTAAATGAGAAGGCCTACATTGTATCTTGCCTCATAAATCTTGTTTACAGGGTTTTCTTTCTTTTTTTTTTTTTAGTGACAAATCACTTTCCATACCATATTCTGTTACCCCAATTTTATTAGTTGAAAATAAAGGCTATTTTATTTTATTCTTAAAATTTGCATAATTAATAAATGTGCATAGTACTCAGTTCCAAGGGTACTAAATGACAATGGTGCAATACTACTCCTGTCCTGTTTTCTAATTTTCACTTGTCTCTTTGGAGAGAAAAAGTGTTGCCAGTTTCTAGATATTTACAGTACCGTAACCTTTTGGCCATCGTGTTTGCTTAAGTTGCTGTAAATCACTAAAAGCCTGAATACTCTCTTTCCTTTAAAAATTATGTAATTTTGTAAGTAATTGATATTAATTAGAGACAATAAGTGGACATCACAAAGGAAAATCTTCTGCTATAGTACTTTTTTCACCTTTCTGTGATTACTTTTCTGTAATATATTTATTGCACCTTTCATATTCTATGACAAGTATCTCATTTCATCGATTCTAAGATGAACTTTTTATTTCAAAATTAACATTTCAGAATTAAAACATTTCTTAAAATTGCTGACATTCAATTAATTGGCAATATTTTTATTTTCCAATTATTTTTAATTGACATACAATAATTTTATTATATTTGTGGAGCATATGACACAAAATAATTGCATGCCTTAGATTAGAAAATACATGATACTTTATCCTCTGATTATTTCTTAGAGTAAATGACAAATTGAGTTAGGCACAATGGCACACACCTGTAGTCCAAGCTGCTTGGTAGACTGAGACAAGAAGATTGCAAGTTCAAGGCCAGCCTGGGTAACTCGGCAAGACTGTCTCAAAATAAAATGAAAAGACCTTGGGGTATAGCTCAGTAATCGAGTGCTTGCCCAGCGTGTGTGAGACCTTGGTTCACACTCCCGTACTGAAATCAATCCAACATCTGACCAACCAAATTGGAACTGTGGTGAATTAAATAAATGAGTGTTTGCTAGATCTCTACTTAAAACTCTAATTGAAAGTTAAAAATATTTCAGGCTTATTCGAAATCATTTATTCCTTTTAGACTAGGCTACAGTGTGATTGATTTAGCTAACATTTAAAAAAGACATTATTGCAGTTCTCAAATGTCACTGGAAGGTGGAGATAAAATAATGTGGAAAAGTTTAAGCACAACATTTGAGAAGGTGATTAACTCTGTATACTTTCAAAATGCTAGTGTTTTGGGTCTTTGTTCTTTGTGTAGTTCCACTGAAAGTAACTTGAGAGTCGCCCTCTGGTATTGTTGCGAGAAGAGATGAGTTATTAGGAAAGGGTCTAGGAGACTTCCATTATAGATACTCGTTATAAAAGGTACAGAGATGGCACCCTCATTGGTATTGACAACAGGACATTAGCTTGTCTGTCATAAGACATTATAGATGTGAGTCCTATGGATAGTGTTCTGTGGTGTGAATGAATGTCTCTTAAAACATTTGTTGTTTAACGTAACATCTAAATGCATATTTCCACACACTTGGGATTATATTATATACCAGAGTACAGGAGAAAGCACAGTAAATCAGATTCGGATGATTGCTCATCCACATTAATGTAGAGAGGTCTGTTAATATAGAGAAGCAGTGGATTAAGAGCTAGAAAAGTTAGAGAGTAATCAGTATCACAAAGGTACAGAGGCACATTACATCCACCAGAGAAAAATAAGGAATGCTTCATGAAGAATGTATTCCTGCAAAATAGGTAAAAAAAAAACCAATAGAAAAGAATTAGTCATTTGGTCTCAATTTCTGGAAAAATGCCATTTCACTGACTGTCCGTGTTTAACTCAGTTTAAATAGACTTTTTTTCCAAGAAAAATAGTGGTATTTTTTGTATATATGGTTTTAAATGAAAATTCCTGCCTACCCTAAACTCTGTTTTGGCGATCTGATCTTGTTATTAGATGAGTATAACACAAACTGGAAGTGGGTGAAATTGCTTACAGGCTTGAGAATGTGAGCTATGTAAGCAGCGCTTAAGATTTAACAGCCCTGGCTAAGCTGGAAATACACTTGATGTGAAGTATGAGAATTTCACCGTGGTTATTCTATCTGCCACAAGCTGTGATTTTAAAAAAGACATAAAACAAAAACTTTGTGAACTCTTTTTTTGGTTTGTTTTTTGAATTGATGATTTTTTATTTCTCACAAGCACAAATGTATAGGAAACATGATTTTTAGAAAAACATTCCCACTTTGTGAACTCTTGTTTCTCACTGCAAGCTTTCTTTTATTTTTTTTTTCCTTCTTGTAGCACTGAGATTAAACCCAAAGCCTTTGCACTGAGCTACATACACAGCCATTTTAAATTTTGAAACAATATCTTGCTAAGTTGCTAAACTGCCCAGGTGCACTCTCATGCCTCAGCCTCCTAGAGTGCTGGGATTACAGGCCTGTGCCACCACGCCTGACTGGGCCTTTCTTCTTGAAGCCTTTCATATCACTGAAGGAAACATACCTTCAGGGTCACATTTCACCAGTTCAGTCCTGAATCAATAGACAGCTCATCTCTTCTGTTTGTTTTATTTTAATAAGAGTCTGTTTTCACCAATTACCATACAAGCAGATACAAAACATTTCCACTGGACTTTATCTCATCATTTAAGCCAATATTTCTTTGCTATAGATTTAGACCTTGTATATTTTTTTAATTAAAAAGGAAGCACAACTTTTAGTCAGAACCTTGAGCATCTGAACAGGTTTTAGGACTTTATTTATTGCGGGTTGTAAAGTGTCTCTAAAAAATCCTTTTTACTAGGACCAGGGGATTATTGGTTCCTTTTTTTCCTCACAAAATAATAAGTCCTTTCACATGGAGCTTACTATTGGGAAGCAAGGTTGTTTTACTGACATTTTAAAACAAAGATCCCTGAGGAAACACCCTTAAATTTCATAGATTTAGGAAATGTGATTTATGGTAGAAATCTGAAGTTAGCTACAATTGCAGTAGCTTTATCATCAGAGCAGAAAGAATACTGTGAAAAATCCAGTTGTAATTTGTTTTGCAAAGTTGAGGTGATTTGGGGAAAATATTTCATGGCTATCCTCTTGGATGTGTATAAATTCCTTGAGAGCGAGAAGTAGGATATATTGGTAGTAAATACCAGTCTACCAAACACGAATTATTTTACTCGTTACAGGCCGAGTCCTGGAATAGGTCTGTTAGGTGATTCTACAGATTTAGAAAACCTACTTACTTTTTTTTTTTAATTTTGCATATACCTTCTAAACGGAAATGGGAATTTATGCAAAAGTACTTCTGACTTGTTTTGCTTGTCTGCAAACGTTTCAGCTGATGAAGTATTGATACAAGAAAATTGTCTTCAGACGGAGGATTAATCTACAGCAGGATGTAATGACGGAGAACCGCCGGACTCAGACTTGAGGCAGGCAGGTGAGAAACAGCCTCCTCGTTAGAGGCAGCGGAGCGTCTTCCCGTGTGATCTCCTGCCTCTGTGCGACCCCGGGCAAATCCTTATCAGCCTCTGCCGAAAATTAGACTTGAACTTGATTATGCAGCTTTGGCTCTTTCCGGTATTAAAAATTTTATTCAGCCTGTAATTAAAAGATGAGAATTTAGAAGGACAGAGTCAGCTTCTAGAGAGTTCATTATATAAAGAGTAGCAGGAAGTGTTAAGAGTAAAGACAAAATTGCTAACATAAAAAGCACATTGTTGGTGAGCAGTAAGTTCCCATCTTCTAAGAATTTATATTCAGAGAAAAGATATTTACAATCTAACTAAATCTGAGAAGGATTTTGCAATTGTCTGCCAGTTTGGGGAACTTTTAGAATTTTTGTATTGACTGGTTCAAAATGTTCTTATGTTTCCATCAGTACTCTGCCTTACTTTTGCTTAAAGAATGAATTTTCTTATAACAAGAAGTAAAGGAATATTTTTTGGTGTTAGAGGAACAGCTAAGTGGTGGAGACTGTGTAGAATATGAAGTCCTTGAGCTCGGGGTGGTCTGTGAGGGCAACTGAGGCCCCATAGCGAGTGTCACTGGCCTTGGCTTAAACATGTGCTGGGAAGTCCAGACTTTTGGTAAACTTGTAAGTGCGTATGTCCCTCTCAGGTGCCCCCATGTGTCAGGCGTGGACCATTTGTACATTGAGAGCAATTTTACTTCTATGGAGTACCACTTTTATAGCGTGATTTCTTCAAGTAGCCTATTAAGTATTATTGGAATAAAAACGTGGCTGTAGTGTACAGTAGCTGGCGAACAGTGGGCACTTGCCTATTGTTACTACCGATTACTACATTTTCCCAGGGTCTTCATCCTTTCAATGCTGTGTTGATTCTTTTTGGAGTTTTTCTCGACCGATGATAACATCTCTTTGAAATATTTATTAGCATTACTGTGTGCGATGAACCTTCATGTGAGCGTTGTTGGGTGTGACACGTAGGTAGCAGCATCAGATGGTGTGAAAGGGAAACGTATCTGCTCTGGGGGGTTTCCTGGTTGGTAGCAAGGCCTGCTGCCTTTTATGATGGATGAAATATATGTTATGCAACTGATTCAATCTGCAAATCCTGGGTGCTTTGTTGACCTGAAGACTTTACAATCTGCCTAGATCTTTGATATTCCACTGTAATATTCCTTTCTCTCAGCTTTGAGGTCCCATCTTTAAAATATGTTACTGGCCCTGCTGAGAATCACTGTGCGATTGCTGGGTGGCGCTGAAGCTCCTGAAGACTTGGAACCCAGCAGGAAGGAGCCTCCTGACTCAGCAAAAGCTTTTGCTTTCCAGCTGGTCTTCTTCATGAGCTGGCTGCTCCCCTAGCTGTGCCTGGGACAGAGAGCACTTGAATGAAAGTGACAAAATCTCTTTAGCACAAATCAGGAAAGCCTTGGCCGTTTTACTAGGAAGAATGTGGGAAAACAAAATAAACCTTGGTATTTGGAAATGAGAAGCGCAAAGCACAGATTTTTTCACTATAGTCCACATTCCGATTGACTTGGCTGATTCCTTCATCTTGACTTAATAATGTTATTGGTACCTGAACCCAGTTCCCTTCGGATGCAGCCATATTGCTTCGCATGCTAGGATGACACAGAGTGAAAACTGGAGTTTTCCTGGCTCTAGCCCACCTAAAGAAATAGCTTTGTAAACTACAGCCCAGCGTAAGATTCCTGTCTGGTCAAGAATTGTGAATGGTCAAAGTTGGACAAAAGGAGAGGAATTCCTTTAGAATTTCAATCCCTGTTACAAACATTAGTAGGGATTGTAGGCACATGGCCTGTGATGAATGATGGAACAGAACTGAGAACTCAGAAAAGTGGGAGTTGAAGCTGCACTGGACTTTTCGTAGTACTTGCCGACCTTGGCATTGCTATCAGATTTATTTCTGTAAAACTTCTACAGTATGCTAATTCTTATTTTAGCTTTTTGCTACGATCTATTTAAAAAAAAACTTTTGTAATAAAGTATTTTATTGATAAATGTGAATGATACTAATGTGAGATATGGGGAAATGTCTTTTTTTGATTCATCTAGTTTTATGAAGGGTGTTGCTGTGTAATTCTTCATTTGTTATTTTAACTTCAAATCCTTGATTTGTTCTTTTTTTGTTTTAGTTCATTAGCACATGTGTGTAGTATGTAATGTTTACCTTCCTTGTGGGAAATTGGTACGTGTATATAACACATCTCAATTCCTTTTTCATCCTCTTTCCCTTAAGCAAATGCCCTAAAGTATTTTAGTGTGGTGGCCCCCAAGGACCTGATTCAGACTATGAACTGAGTAAATCTACGCTTATTTGAAAAAATAAGCTCTTTCATCATATTTTGAGATTGAAAATAAGTAGTGGTTAATGGTATTAAAGTAAATTATTCAAAAAACAAAAATATCTAAATTAACTCCTAAATTACTGGGTACCTGTGTTGCATGTTCTCTCTGGGCTCATTTTTTATCCCCATCATAATTTTTACTCAACCAAATTTAGCATTAGTTTATTTTTCTACATTGTTATTTTCGGTGTAGTAGGATTTGAATAGTATATTTACTATTGCGTTCTACAAATATTCTGCTTCTCATTGAGGAGTTTCTTAAAGATAATTTTATTTCTTGCTTATTAGTCTACGAAAACATTCTGCGAGGTTTATGTTTTTGAAGTGCGTGTACTAATTGGGTTTTATTCCCTTTTCTTGCCCTTCAGGATGACCGTTCTGGTCCAGTGAAATGCGGTCAGTACAGACACTCATGAACTGTGATTTCAGAATGGCATGTGGCCAGCTAAGCTGTAGGTTCACTGACAAGCACAGTACTCCCAAGTGATCGGACCCTTGCCATAGAACCTAGCAGGGTTTCACCCTCAGTAGGTCCTCAGTTTATATCTGTTGAATCAAAGTGAATAGAAATATAGGCAAGTTAGTGAAGAGTCTGGTTTTCAAGTTAGAGAAGCCAGCAGAAACTAGCCTGAGAAAAATCAGGGATTTTTTGGCTCAATATCTCAGATATTCCATGGATAGACATGGCTGTAGGGTCAGCGGGATTCAAGGGTCTCCCCAATGTTCTCCGGACACCGTGCTTCTCCTCTCGTTGCTCTGGAATCCTCTTCTCTGGGCTGATGTGCTTCCTGCAGCTGGAGACAGAGTAGACCATTGGCAGCTCCAGACTGAAGGAAAGAGCCCTGCAGGTGGCTCCACCCCACGCCCCCATCTGACCTTCGGTGTCTCAGTGGTTTGCCTCAGGTGACCGCATCATTCCCAAACCCGTAACTTTGCTCAAAATGGGAAGTGGTTTCTGGTCAGACCTGGATCAGGGACAGCCCACCTGTGGTCAGTTCTGCCCAAATCCTGGGCTCTAAAATGAGGAGTGCCAGTTCCCCAGGAAGAGGCCAGTGGATGGTCACTGCCTCAGGGAAATGTTACAAAATAAGTGCTGGCAGCAGCTGACATCAGATCATGAATGCAAAATAGACTTTAGGTTTGAAGTGAGATTAACCTCCTTCCCTTGGGCTATTTGCTCTTCACAGAAGTGGTGTTTTTAGGGACTGAGCAACAGGTTCAAGGCTCCGTTTGGGGGTGTGTGTGTTTGTGTGTGTATGTAATATGAATCTATCATATACATGGGATAGATTTATATATGTACACAGATACCCACAATCAAACAGTACGAATAATAACTAACTCACCCTGAGCGTTCCCTATGTGGTTTAGGATATCATGGCAACACTCAGTTTAATGGTGGTCAAGTGTATGATGTAGTGATTAAGCGCATAGTCTTTAAAGCTAGACTTCCCAGGTTTAATTCCTAGCACTACAGTCTACTAAGTGGTGCTAATGTAGCTTCCATTCACTGAGATTAACCTAAGTATGAGAATTACACAAAATACATATTTTTAGAAAAATTTTAGTACCCCTGGGGGTAGCATTACATAGGGCACATGGAGATGTAGAACTAAATAATTTTTTTCATAATAGATAATGAAGGAACTCAAAGGGATTTCACTCAAAAGAAATATTATTTTATATTGATCTCTCCATAATACTGTCATTTTAATGTGCAGTTGAGAAGGGAGACTTTACAAAAGCAAGAAAGAGTCACTCATGTTGAACATGATGATCGAACTTTCCCAACCCAGCCAGAAATTTTATAATGGCAGATAATTGTCTTTTGTGATAAGAAGTCCTACTGGTCCTATCCTTTCTTATGTATGTTCTTATAGTAGAATTTGGTAGCAGCTACATTTAAACCAGTCAGCATAATCAAAGTGTACATCATGGTGTAGACGAACACAAACTGAATAAAAATATGATGTTGAAAATGTGGGTGTGCAGGGAGAGGGTCCCTGTGTGTCACTGTGTCACTGTGTGACACCACCTGTGGTGGTTGCTTACCCCTGTGGACTGAAGATGTGGCCAGTGATTGCTTTTGCTAATATATAGTAAACCATATAACAAATGCTATTAGCCATTTTTCATGTTGGTTTTTAAATGTTTAAAGTTTTCATTATGGATTTCCGTTTTTCTTAAATTAAAATTTTATGAACATGGCTTCTAATGTATAATCTGACACTGAATAAAACCTCAAATTTAGGAAACAGAGAACTAGTGTTTTGCTAAACTGGCTGAGTGATTAATTCTTAAGTTTTGAGACCTGTTTTATGTTTGGGATTTGTGTTAATCAGGTTTCCTTTACTATGACAAAATACCTGGTATAAACAGCTGAAAGAAGGAAACTTATTGTGGCTGATGGGTTCAGGGGTTTCAGTCCATGGTCACTTGGCTCCTTTGCTTCAGGGCCTAGTGAAGAGGCAGAACATCATGGTAGACCTGGGTGCATATGGTAGAGGAGAGCTGCCCATGTCGTGACAGTTAGAAAGCAAAAAGGGAGAAGAACCAGCAGAAGGGGCTGGGGACCAGGCATGGTCCCCAAGATTACTACTCTGTGAGCCTTCAAATATGCCCCATCCCTGTCTCCATTGCCTACCAGTGAGGCCATCAAATTATGATCTCATCAGTGGCTTAATCCACTTGATGCAGAAGAACCCTCATGGTCCAGTCATTTCCCAAAAAGCCCATCAACTGGTACCTGGATCTTTAGCAGATGAGTTATGGAAGACATTTCAAATCCCAGCAGTAACCATGCCCATTAGCAATAGGGAAAGGTTACTATATTCCATTTCTGGGAATTGAGGTGGGGTTACATGTGAATATGGAACGTTTATGATTTAATCCTGTTGAACCCAGGTTATAAAACGCTGTAACTAATTGTATTGCTCCTTTTATAATTGGTACCTAAAGAGTTCATGTTGGTTATCACAGACAGTAGATGCAGGAATACAAATGGAACTCCGATATGGTAGAGAGACTTTTAGGATAGATCACAGAAGTGGACAGAGATTCGGTTACATTATATTCTGTGCATTGCTCATATTGTACCCTTTGAAAGTTTGTCTTTAACTTCCTATCCCTTCCTGTCTCCAAGAATTAGCACTTCCAACCCATTATCCTCCTAGAACTTGATCCTTTTCCCTGTTGCGACATGGAATATTTAGTTGTAGAAATTTGCTTCCAAGATTGTCTTATTGACTAGCCTGGAAGCCCTCTGAGAGCAGGGCATGGATCTTGTTACTTGAAATTCCATGTGTTGGAGAAGTGCTGATCTAAGGAGGTATTCAGAAATCATTGCTGAATACATGAAATGATCTCATCTCATCCCTGTGTAAATAACAAGTGTACATTTTGACTTTCCAAGAGGAGTGCTACAAGTGTTAATTCCAAATGAGAGGTAGCAGTGGCTCCCCAGCGCTCTTGGAATGGCCTCCAACTCTCTGCTTCACCCATGAGGTCCTCTGTGGCTGCTTGTGCTATTTCCCCTGCCTCATTGGGCACAACCCTGTCCCTCGCACATTATATTTTGGTCATATTTGGCATTTGCTGCCTCACATATGTGCCATATGATTTCATACCGCCCTATCTTCTTATTTGCTGCTCCTTCTGCTTACAACTTTTAGTCACTTTTTAAATAAGAAAACTTGATTTATTATGGAAATGCAAAATATAAAAATTGGGGGAACAAGAGGGAGAGAAAGGGAGGGACAAAAAAAGAATAGAAGGAGAAAAAATGGAAACGAAGCTTTTGTAAATAAAGGGGGGAGAGGGGGTGAAGGGAGGGGAGGGGAATGGGAATAAAAGAAGCAGCAAGATGTATCATGTACAGGTACTAATTCTCTGTGAGGAATGTTATCATTATGTATATCTAAAATGTACCACTAAAATAAAATTTTTAAAAATTCAGGTAAAGAATGTTTTTTCTTTCCAAGGTTTACATATATATTTGTAGTGTTCAGTGATCTGATTTGGACTTACTTTCTACTTCGTTGAAATATTTTTAAGTCCAGAGAAATATATGCTTATGATAATAAGGCAATAAAACAAAACAATAGCTTTAATGAAGTAAGTATTATATGACAGAACTATGCCAGCACTTTCCATAGATTATCTTATTTATTCCTCAGAGTAACCCTGTGGGCTAAGTACTATTCATACACTATTTTGCTAGTAAGTAAACTAAGACAGGAAAGTGAAGTAATTTCCTGAGATCAACATAGCTGGTAAGTGAACTAGCTAGTAAAAGTTAATCTTCTCCTCTCCTAAACCCATCTACATCTTCTTCCACGTCTGTGCAGTTCGCATGTACCCACACTTCAAAAGGCAAGACTTCATCTCCTTGGTTTTGCTAGGGTTGGTTTGTCGGTTTATTTATTTGTTTATGACACTGGGGATCGAACCAGGGCCTTTGCACTGAGATCCGCCCCCCGCCTCTTTTTATGTTTTATTCTTGAGACAGGGTCTCTCTAAGTCACTAAGTTGCCCAGCCAGGGCTCGAACTTGTGATCTGCCTGCCTCAGAATGTTGGGATCACAGGCAGGCACCACCACATCCTGCTTTTGCTCGGTTCACTCTGCCAACATACCACCTGCTTGGGAGCTTCCTCTGGTGCCTGCACTTAGCGGGAGTCCTGGGTATCTCTCTCAACTCCCTAAATTTACCACTATCATGAATCCTTACCATATTTTCTATAAATATGCCCTCATTATTTGTTTCTTTTGCTAACCTCAGAGCTCTGTGATGACAAGGAGCACATCTCTTGTCTAGTACTTAGTGCAGCATTGGCACGAAATGGGCATTAAATTAGATCCATTAATCTATTGGACGTATTCATCCAAGTTTTGATGTGTACCTTTTAACTACCTAGTGCTGTGGTAGTCGTTAGGGATAGTGTTGTATCTGTTAGCTTTTGCTGTGGAATAAATCAGCCCTAAATTTTGTGGCTGGACACAACAGTCATTTATTTAGCTGGTAATACAAATTGGCATTTTGGCTAGGCTGAGCGGGGCTTGTCTTCTGGTGTTGACTCAGCTCCCTCCTGCATCACCAGTTTGCTGTCAGGTCAGCTGAGGCCGAAAGACTGGATGGGCTCAGCTGCTGTTCTTCATCGAAGTGGTGTATCTGTCTGTCTGTCTGTCTGTCCGTCACTCAGCCTCTCATGCTTCTGTTGGAGACCTTGGCTGTTCACACAGGCAGGTCTGCAAGAGCTTGCAAGCCTCTTGAGGCTGCACTTGGAACTAGAGCAGCATTACTTTAGATCCATCCCGGTGTTCGGAACAGGTCCCAAGCTGGCCTGCCTTCTAGGGCAGGGAAAATAAAGTCCGCCTCATAGGAGGAGCTACAGAGACACATGCATTCTGGGTGGGTGCACGAAGGAGTACGAGACCATGGCCATGTCCACCTTTTACCATAAGTGGTATGGTGAAAACACAGTTTCTGCCTTAAAAGAACATATGACCTAGTGGCAAAACACTATCATTTGGAAGGTCACAAAGAACAGTTACACCATCCATCAATCACCTGATTTTAGAAGCTGCCAAAGCTGTTTATTTAGTCTTTGACAGGAATTCTATAGCGTTGCCCTCGGCCAGCTGCTGAATAATTCAGGCTCTCCATTTCCTCCTCTCTGTTGAAGCTGTGGCCAGCGGCAGAAGTCTCCCCTGCAGGAACCCCAGAAACTGCAGGAAGAGGGGTCACTTACTGCACAGCATCCGCCTGACTCTCTAGATTCTTTCTCTGCCAGGTGGACTTCTCTGTGCAGTGCACCTTGCCCGGGGCACACTCTGCCTGTTTCCCAGTCTGCACCAGTCTGGTTGACTGGACTGTTGTGGGCAGGTAGAGCATCACTCAGACCCTTGCTGCTGGTTCAGAATCCCCACCAGGTGATTGCACACCAACATAAATACAGGATGTTTGGACTGAGAGTGGAGGCTCTTTATGTGTGATCTGAACTGTTCTCAACCCAATTGAACCGAAAGAAACGAGGTGTTTTCTCCTCTGTGTGCTATTTTGTGTCTTGGTAGGAAATACTACTTGTTTTGAAACAAGATGGTTTTGTTTCAAGATATATAATTCAAATGTATTGAGATTGAACTTTCTGAGTTTTTAAAATTTTTTGTCTAATTTTTTAAACTTTGGAAGTCTATCATTCCTTCTGTGTTTTTTTACTAAAGTTATTTGTAAAACAAGAGGTTTTCTCTACCTGCCTTCTCTTGCTCTCTCAGATACCCCTGTGGACTCCTAAT
>PVJO010021966.1:0-28956 GCA_004026905.1 Hystrix cristata | reverse complement strand
GAGAAACCATAAGTGTAAATAAGGACAAAGGGGTAGAATAGTTATTGTATTTAAAAGAGAGAACTAGATAGGGAAAAGGGGGATAAAGAAGAAGGTTAAAAGAAAAGTAAGATGAAAGGGGAAAAAATGGTAAAGTGTAGTTACACTTATTGCAAATAGGGAGGGGTGGGTGAATGGAAGGGAGGGGAGGGGAAGGGGGAAGAGGGGGGAAAACCAAGATGTATCATGTACAGGTACAAAATAACCATGTTGATTATGATCATTATGTATGCAATGTACCAATACATGTTCTTGGTAAAAAATAATAAAAAAATTAAGAATCATTTCAAATTCATTATGGTAAAATTATGAGATGAAATTTGAAGTAAGAATTCAATCATAATGTAAAGCTTAAGATGTGACAATCTTGATCTTTTCTCTGCCAAGGAAAACTGTCATTTAGACAACAGACAATTTTAGGATTTGGAGGGACCCTGGTGTGCATGTGAAGTCTACAACAATAAGGAAGCAGTAACAGAGGTGTTCATTTTGCTGCTGCTCGTTATAAAGACAGCCTCTGAATTCATAAAATATCATTTTTTTTTCCCAGAGGCCAATGCTCAGGTATGTAGAAAACATTACATAGACTATCTAACAGTTACTCCAGATTTCAAAATTTAGCATCGCTGTTAAAAAAGGCAGCAGAATAGGAGTACAAGATGAATGTCCTGCTACTTAATTTGCCAGTTTTTAAAAGTGGACCAAACATTTCCAGTCTTTCAGCTTCAAGTTCCCGAGATCTAAGGAGAAGAAGTAACTCCATCTGTGCTACTTCATTCCACAGCCAGGAAAACCAAATGAAAGCAAGTATTCCAACTCTACTTGGAAAATGTTGATAAATACATAAGACTTGAGAACTTACTACCTCTGACAAAATTATAAACCAGAAATGGAGCTGAAATTTTAAATTTTTAAAAGATACAAAAGGAAAGCACTTTCAGATCATCACTTAAATTATTAACCAAAAATACACAATATCAACAATTTAAACCTTCCACCTATATTTCTTGTGAAGGTGTAAATGGTATCCGACAGTGAAGTGGGGTCAGTCCTGGATTTGACTACCAGAATGAAAGGATTCAGTTTATTAATTTCTTTGAGTCTCAGTTTTCTCATCTTTTAAATGAAAGGATATTTTGAGAATTCAATGGGTAATATCTTATGTTACGGTGCAAAACACACAGTATATACTTGAATATTTATAATAGTAATGAGACAAAAGAATATTAGTACTACTATTTCTATTGCTAAAGCTACCACCACTGTGAGACTAACTTAGGCTAACAGGTTACCTACAGTCTAATAATCATGTATCATGTAAACTTGCAAACTCAAACTTTCGTGGTATAATGTGAGGATGAATTCTAATAGAGCTTTATAAAATAAACTTTGCCCAAATAAAAAGAAAGCAAAGAGAAGTCTATGGAAATTGAAAATCAATCCAGATCAAAGAGTTAGAGGAACTGGGTTAAATCACACACTCAGGAAAGCTGGCTGTGGAAACTGGGGCAGAAGTGAGGATGGGATGCTCTAAGGAAATCGTTTCTTTTTATCGTTCTTCAACATCGACTACTCCTTGTTCTGTCTTCCTTGTTATCATCTTGAAGCTACTTTAACATTTGAATGTGAAAATGCTTTATAAATAAAAAAAATGCAGCAATAATAAAACTATTGCTATTTCCTCTCAATCTGGAGAAATTATGATCTTCAAAAAGCTGGGCAATTGCCTGTACATTATTTCCACTCCCTCCCCTCGTTACTATTAACCACACACAAGAAATCGTCCCTACTTCAAGAAATGAAATGCACAAGTGAAACGAAATGGGCATATTCAGTCCTAACTTTCTGCTTTACAAAATATGCACAGACTACATTTTACAATTTTATATTCATAATGTCTTGCACTATACACACACAAGCACAAACGCGTACGATACTGAATTTTTCTTCTACAAAGATAAAGTTTAAGAAGAAACAGAATCAGTTATTCTCTTAACTGAATTTATGCACTTAGGTATATAGCATAATATTTACTTTTTCACTTTAAAATGTCATAACATTTTGTAAACTTCTTTATTACTTGTTCCCTACCTCTCCTTGTGTGCATCTAGAAAGCCAAGGAACAGAGAAAACCACTCATAGTGAACAAATATAAAGGGATAGCATACAGTGAGGTGCAAGATACTTTGACAATGGTATGATCAAACCAATAGAAAATAACAAACGCAAGTGAAAAGGCACATTGAAACTCTATGATATAGAGTTCTTTTTTCTAGCTTACTTGTAAAGTTGACCAAGTAGAAAGAAATAAATATTTTGCACTAGTAAAAATGTTTCTTTAGGATTTAATATAATGTACATATTTATTATACATTCTCAGTGCAAGTTCACTTTAGAACTCCAGTATGACAATTTAATATAAATAGACTTTTGTTGAGATTTTTATTTTTCTACAGTCTCTGAAAGAAAGATGTCTGTTTAATAGGCAGCCCACTAACAAGCAGTTGCAACATCTCACACTAATTTTAAGGCAAAACTCTAAAGGCACCAAAACAGATTTTATCAGATATCCAACAATGAACAGGCGTAGAAACAGCAAAACACGGAAAACCCACAGTCACAAATTTATGTATTATAACAGTCCAATCATTTTGATTTTTTAATATAAAAATGACTGGAAATTTATTACGCAGACCAGTACCAAAAACTCACATGGGAAATGATGGAAATTCATACTGAATCAGAGCCTTAACTTGACAGGAATAAATGACTTTGCTAAGGAACATAATTAACATTTTTAAAAAGTCCTTTTAGTACTAATTTATGTAATATTCATTCTACTTTCAAGTTCTTTTCTCCATGATTTGCTTTCTTTTCATCAAATTCTACCGCACATAAATTTGTTTCAAAGAGACTCACATTCTCCTATTATGATTTATAAAGATTTCAATTGTATTCAGCAATATTCTTTGGTAAAAAACCAGATTTCTCAAACCTATTCCTAAAATGGTGTTATTCAGGATTTGTAGTTTTTCTGGGCTTTGTTTCATTCTGACTTGGAATATCATATACATCATTCAACGGAGCATGCAGTACCTCACTCCCATATTTTGTCTTTGTTAATTGATTCTTTTGCAATAACCAAGAAACAGCAAAGGTGTGAAACCTTTTGTTTGGGCATTCACTAAATAGAAGTTCATTTCCCACAGTGCTGAGATGGCTCAGGTAGAAACATATCTTCTGCACCAGAGCCAGGGTTGGATTAAGCCACTTCCATAGCTACTCTTTCCACAAGAGGTACAGAGCTGCTGTTTAGAGATGCAGCTCTTGCGAGCAAGTCTGCTTGTAATAGCAGGATAAGGGCGGGAGCTTAGAGTGATAGAATGAGGCCGAGTCTGCAGCACTAAAGATGCCCGTGACCTTGGTAAACCACTGCAGCACCAGGATGCTGGTCTTTACATCAAATAAGAGAAATGGGTTGAGCGATGGAGGTCTTGGTTAGGTTTGTGATTCTACCAAGTTTTCCATTCTCCAGCCTGTCATCGTTTACCCGCCAGGCCTGACTTTACAAGTATTTTGAAAATTAAAATCTCCTAACATGGTAATATGCAATTAAAATCCTCCTTCTATAACATTGTCGTGGGAGGATACAAGAATGGCAATAATAAATAGTAGCAAAGAGATTATCTGATTATACACATTGTTCAATTTGCCACTAGCCATTTCAGAAATCATTTGATCAAATCAACAGAATTTTCATCCTAAAATTTACAACTGCTGATATGGGTAATCCAATCACTTTTTTTTCCAAGTGACAAATTAGTCATAAAAGAAATTATATATCACCCACCAACCTGCCCATTGATTTGCTCCTCCCGTCAGTATAGTAGCATTTTTTCCTGGAAAAAGGAAAAAGAGAAATCAGCTAAAAAATTCACAGGAAAATAGATTGAAACTGGTGACTGACCTTAAAAATATTGAATATTTCAATACACCAACTTCTATATGCTTAAGAACTTGATACTTTTTTAAGTCCTAGAGTATAATATGAAGACTAATTAATATCTATCATGTTAATTTTGAAATCTGTTGCTTACAACAAAAACTCTTTAAAAATCATAGGCCCTCTTTGAATATATTATCTTAACTCATTTTTTTTTAAAAACAGGTCCTCTGCCAGTTATTGCAGACTAATCAGATTATTTGGTTACATGTTATATAACATTTTCCATCCATCTGTCCATTCATTCATCTACCGATTTATCATCCATCCATCTAAACATATATGCAATAAATCCTTCTGGTTTTCTAAAAAACAGTAAACTATAACTACTAAAAACTTAGAGAAAAAGAATAATCTCCACCCTCAAGCAGCTTCCTTTACCGTTGAGGTAGCAAGTGATCAGCTATAATAAAGCATGGTAATGTGGGAAAACAGAGTGTTACTGAAATACCCAGGAGGGGCGGACCTCAGTTAATTTTTAGAGGTAGACGATGGAGGAGACGGGAAGCCACCCAGAGCATGTCTTCCAGGGCTGAGTCTTGATTCACGGCTGGGAGTAAACCTCTAGATAATGTGGTTATATCTGGCTTTTCAGACATGGTGGCAGCATCTAAGGTGATTAAGGGGGCCAGGATAACAATTGTATGATGGAGACAACTGAAAATAGTTACATTATAGCTAGAGTATATACTGAAAGTTGAGACTAGTCGAGAAAGAAGCCAGGTGAGGACCTTGAGATGTGTGATAGAGGGTCTTAGAACCAGGGCTAAGGTTTTCGGACGCAAGCCAATGGGGAACTCGTGTTTTAAGTGGGGTACAGAGTGCCGGGTTTGGGGGAAAGTAAGCCTTCTGGTAGCAGAGGTCAGTTTACCCCCTAGATGATTTTTCTCTACATCTTCAGATTGAATTAATTCAGCTTTTTTCTCCTTCAATTCCTGAGAACATTTTGCACTTAACAAACATTTACTAAACAATATTTCCACAAAAAAACCATCGATGTAGAAATTGTTTTCAAATATTTTTCGGCTTCAAAGAAAAGAAATCCAGGAACTGGAGTAATGGGGGACAATGTTTACAGTTATAATCATCATTATGAGATGTGGTAAGGAATACTGAGAAAGGAATATTATGAATATTATGTAGGTAGGAGGTGGCACTTGCTTTTAGCACTGTTGTCCATCTAGATTGCTGTTAGTCTGAAAGATTTCTGTTAAATATTTTAAGGATTTTTTTCACTGTTGTTGTTTTGTTTTGTAAATGCTTTGGGAGAAATAAAAAAGGGCCAGTGGAAAAAGAAAGTCATACAATATAAATATATAAATAAATATTTATTTATTTATATAAAGTCAATTGTAAGAGCAAAAAATCAACTGTAAGAGCAAATAGTAACTGAAAACTCAGAAAGTTCTCCCTGTTAAAAAGAAAAGACACTTTTCCTCTTCCCTTTTCCTAGAGCATTTACTTCAGGAAACTTGTCCAGATAAGCGCTTTCTCCTCTCTTTGGAATGCGTATAAATCCTTTAGAAAACCAGATCTGCCTTTCCCCAGTTTTCTGACCCAGGATATCTCTCTGAGGACCTAGAGTCACCTCTTTGAAATGGAAAGCTCAGGGGAGAAAGTGTCCCATCTCTTGGTTTGTATGGAGGGGAGCCTAACTCTGGTGGAAGCCTGGCTCCACCTTGTAAAACTACCTACAGCATCTCCTATCTTACGGATAGGAACAATTTTATTTTTGTTTTGTTTGCAGCCAGTCAACACCCCAAGCACCTGGGGACGCTAAAATAATTATGTTTGATGAATGCTGTGGTCACGCCCTCTTATTTAAGGACTCCTTACTGTTGATCTTATGAGTTCCTATGCACTGGGTTGTATCTGATTGGTTACGTGAAAGACTAAGATTACTTTCAGCTTTTCAGTCCTCCGTGACTTCCTTTGATGTGGTTGAATGTTCATTTAATAATAAGATTATTTTCTCTCTTTCCCATTTTTGTGGAACAGTTTTCCTGTGTGTGTGTGGTGAGAGGGTTAAATTATATGCTTCTCAACAATATATATTCTATTTTCTAACCATCAAAAACCTGCAGTTCTCCTTTTTTTCTGCACAAATGAACCTGCAAGACCAAACCCTTTCCTAGCTATAACACTCCATCTGGTAATTTATTCACTGCCTACTGCTTTCTTGGCTTTTAATTTTCCATTCTTAAGATTCTGCTATTTTAAACTTTACATTGGGGCTACACTTACCTACCTAAGGATGACAAAAACTGCTCAAAATTATAAGTAGATAATTATCTGAATCAGAGTTTACAGCCAGTTTCTTGTGGTTAGTGGCCACTGTGGAGACATGGAGTGAGCCAGGGGAGGCCAGTTGATGGGTGGGCTCTGAAGGCTCTGACTCTTCCAGAAGCTGAGCTACGTACTTCTACCCATTATACAGATTGGGGTCCTCCGTGCTTTGTTCTTGTTTTTGTTTTTGAATGAGGTAGCCTTTGCAAAACCAAATGGTCTAAATTTAATCTTATTTGTATGAAAATTATTCTCACTGTTTTAGATCAACAGCCTCTGTGGTTAAGATATTTGTGGGACAGTGAACTTGAGGAGAAAATGGGAGGTTGATCCCATGTAGGAACAGAGCCTGAGAATCTACTGGATGACAGAAATATCTTAAAATGCATTGGCTCTTTTCATGTGTGAGAGAGCTAAAAAATCGGTAGAAGTCACCTTTGAATCGAAAGCAAAGTGCTAAAAGTGGGGTCTGATATTTGTGGAATGCTGAAGACACGGCCAAATCTCCTCCAGACAGGATAGAAACTGCACATCGTGACCACTGTAACCTTCTAAAACTCTTTGGGTTCATTTTGAAATGTTAAGTTCCACATAATAGGTTGCATTTAATTTGGAAGAAAAGAAAGAAGTGGCCAGAAAATTTAAGTACAACAACATTTTACAGCTATATGCAAGTAGAAAATGTAGACAAAACATTGAAGACTTAAATCTGTACAATAAGGAAGCAGAAATCTTTTGCAGAAAAGGATAAAATTAATAAGGCTCTCTGAGTAAATGTACAGCTTTTCTTTGGGGAAAGTAACATCTAAGATAAATAAGTATATCTAATATCCCAAGGTAGAGGTATTTATAAATAAACACTTAGAAATCTTGTTCTAAAAAGAGATATATATTTTCCTATTTGAGCTCTTTACTATTCCTGAACACAGTCATCACTTATTTTCGCTGGGTGACTGGCTTTGGGATCGTCCCCATATAGAGGTCTACAGGTTTTCAGTCCCTCATGTGAAAAGGTGTAGTACTTGCAGCTAACCTATGGGGCTTCGCTTGTATGTGTTCAAATGCATTTACGTTACTCGTAACAACTAGTGCAATGTTAGTGCTATGTAAATAGTCACTGTCCCGTATTATTAAGGGAATAACGGCAAAAAGTTGGTATATGTTTAATACAGACAATTATTTTTTCAATATTTTCATTGGTGTTCGGATTTGAAACTCATGGGCAAGGGGGCCACTGTATCTTAATTTGTAGACACATTTTCTTGAATGTGATAAGAGTTGACATGCGGTATTTAGATTTGCCATTGTGAAAATACATTGCTTTACAGTCTGTGCTTAAACGAAATTCCCTTGTTCTGTGCCGGCTACAAGCCCAAATTCTAGGTGTACTTTATAAATAAAGGAGAAGTTGGTTACTAAGGAGTTAGTTAATGCTGTATCTATTATTTAAACTAATCTAGGAAAATATTCCAAACAACCCTATGTTCCAACATTTTTCAAACTCTTTTACCATGAACGCTAGAATCAGATGGAAATTAGGGAGAGACTATATTGTATAACTCCCTTTTGCTATTTACAAAATTGTTAGGAATATTGAAATATTAAAATCTCCAAGACCACACAGATGATCAGCATCAGTATCATTTAGGATACTTAAGACGTATATACCCAGTACTATCCCAGGCTTTATGTGCCAGAATTTCTTAGGTTCCAGAGATCTCCTTGTTACTCTTTCCCTAGGAATTTTAATGTGTTCGAAAGGCTAAGAACCACTTTTCTGAAAATTCCTACTATAAGCAAAGTGAGTTATTAACCTCAGGAACAAATTTGGTCATAAGATATTTGTCTCTTAAGATCCTATGGAGCTAGCATCTGATGTACATATTTACACTATTATGCTATGAGATTTAATGGTATTTTCTGAAAGTCCCCATAATACAGTAACTATGACTTCTTTTTTTAAATTTGCCTTGAAAAACATAAAGAAAAAATTTCAGCAAAGCATCAAGAAGAAATGGCAACTGCGTAATTTCAATGATTGTTCTCCCTCCTTGGATATATAAGAATTCTTCTTTCAGCTGCAGTCCAGCAGGAAATGAGACAATAAATGCCATTAAAAAAACAAACAAACAAACAAAAAACATCTGACTGAAGAAACACACTCTTCCAAACCTCCCTGGGCAAGAAGAGCAGCGCAGCAGTCAGCTGAAGACAGAGATTGCTCTAACAAATACAGAGCAAGGGTGCTCATGGTCGCCAAGGGAATTGTTTTTAACCTACTTGGGTTTTGTTTTTGATTTTTGTTTGTTTCAATGTTTTAGAAAATATGTAATAGCTTTTTTTGAGTTATGTGGTCATGTGTAATAAATGGTTTCCAACCTAGAGTTATAGGAATAAGCTATTTATGGGTTCTTCATTTGTATTTATTTTAAACCTTTTTATTTTAATATAATACAAGTAGATATCAATAAATAAAATATAAAAACACTCTTTTTACTTCTATAAAAAATTTCATAGCAAAATAATTGGAGAATAGTAATGGTAAATATACTGTATATCATGAGTTTAAAAGAATGGCCAAAATGTTACTCAAAATACAAGTCATAAACAAAAAGATTCTGTCTTACAAAGAAGAAACAAACAAAATGACAAAACTTCCTTTTCAATGAACAAAGAAAACTAGTCATATATATGAAACGAATTAGAATTTAACCTGCTTGTAAAGGAGAAGAAACAAAGGATTAAATGTGATAATTTTTTGAAAGCTTGATGGGATTTCTAACCATCCTGACTCTACAATCCTTGAAATTTATTCAAAATAGCACCATTAGGGGACGGGAAAGAAAGAAAACTGATTAGTTGAATGAGCAATATAAAAAAATACGGTGTTTCAGACCTCGTGGCCATTTTCTTTATACATCTTTCCCCCCACAGACTGATAAAGAAAGAAAACATAAGGGTGGTGTCACACCCCTATAGACCCGTGATTGTGGAAGGCTGAGACAGGAGGATTACAAATTCCATCCCAGTGTGGACAATTTATTATCTTAGTGAGATCCTGTCTCAAAATGAAAACAAAATAGAAGGGGACTGAGAATGGAGTTCAGTGTGAAGGCCTTGGATTCAATTCTCAGTACAAATTAAAAAAAAAAAAAGAATCTTTTAAATTATGAAAATCCAATATTTTGGGTAAAGTAAAGCAAACATAATGACTGCAGTGGATGAAATGTTTGTGCCCTTCGATACTTGTATGTTGAAACCTTAATACCTAATAGTATCGGGAGGTACAGAACTTGGGAAGTAGTTGGATCAATAAAGTGGAGCCCTTGTAATGGGATCGTTTCCCTAAAAGTACAAGTCAGAGTGTTGACTGGTGTTTTGCTACCATGTGAGCACAAACCAGAGGTCCCTCGCTGGAACCCAACCTCAATGGCAACCGGCCTTGGACTTCCTGCCTCCAACACTGTCAGCAGTTGACAATGCTTAAACACTCATGTGTACTTTGTTACTGTTGCACAAACTGATTGATACACTGATATTGTATCTATCATTTACTGTTCTAGGACTGAAAAGCAGACCTGCGTCTTAGCAATAGTTCCTGAGCCACAATATAAGCTGTACCCCACCCAGGCTGCACTCACGCAACCTTCTGCACTCGGGCTAACACGTCTTTTGGATCAAGTCCAGAGGGTGCTGGTGCCCCTTTTTGGCCAGATGTTTAGCACCGTATTTGCTGGGCCCGAACTGGACCCGAATACTGAAACCCAGAGAACTAGCACTCCAGGGACAGAAGCTTCCTTACCTTTCTCTTCTAAGAAAATCAATCTGTACAAAATTAAATCACAACTCTTACAAACAATGTGACCACAGAGATTGCCGCAGGATGAATGTGTCTCAAATCAATTAGGATCAGTTTGGAAATATTTTTTAGCACTTTTGTCTTCGTATGAGAACATACGTCATTTTCTTGGGTGTTATACTTCTTTTGTGTCTTGTGTTCCAACTAGAACTTCTGGGAAATAATTTTGTAAACATACAAACAAAATAAAAGGGACACATTATCTTACTCAGTAGAAATAATCTTTTAAGTATATTTTCAATCCTATTGCCCCACATTTTACAGGACTGAGGCCACATTGTATAAATAAATATCCTTTATATTTTAATATTAGTATTTGCTCTTTCCTGACAATCATTACATGATCTTCATATCCATTCACTATAAATGAATTATAATAATGGTAAATACATATTCTAATTTACTTAAGTTCTCTAATATTTAGTAGAGAAGATATTTACAGTTTTCCACAATTATGAATTAAAGTTCACAGAACATTTTTATATATTTGAAAATTATATTCATAATACAAAAAAAAAAAAAACAGAAGCCACAGAAAATTTTAAGGCTCTTAAAAAATATTTTAAACAGTGCTTCAGAAGTATGACTCCCACCATGAATCCAGAGGGTGATTATTTGTCATCTCTCTGCTGTGAAAGTCTTTGGTATGTTAAAATTTACCTCATTGTTTTTATTCTGCATGATTTTGTGCAGTACGAACAAGTACCGAGCAAGAAGAAATTACAGCAAAGGACAGGTGCTGTATTTTTTCTCTTTATCAACACAAAGTATTTCTAGTCATGCATTTCAAGAGATTTTTCAGAAGGAGGTTGTATTTTTAAAGGGATGAAAAAAAAATCCAGAAGTCAAGAAATGCCACTTAGCACGAATACATACAGTACTTTCCAATTTGCACTCAGGGTGAATTTGGCACCATCATGAATGGTAAGTGGTCCTCTGCGGCGTCCGCCCAGTCACAGGGCAGACAGCATCTTACACGCCCTTTTTGGTATTTTCAGGGGCCAAGTTTCACAAAAATGTTCAAACCTTCGGTTGTCTAAAGAAGCATGCTCATCATTTATATGAGGCATGGAGGAATCAGAAAGGGTTTATTTCTCCTCTTTTCTACTTTGTATTTTTGCCAACATTTGTAAGGTATTATTTGCTTATCTTCTAAATGCCCTATCTATAGAAATTTTCAAAACTCTTAGCTAAGCATAAATGTGAGCTATTTTACATAGTCGAGTCTAACATTGCCAGCAAAATCCTGCAGTGGTTGGCAAAGTTTAATCAGTTTCTGATTTCACTGCAACGAAGGTGGTTGTTTGCGTCTTTCAAAGCCTGAGATGTTTGAAGTATATAATCTGTGGGGGTCGATAGCTCTTATTTTATCTTGAATAATGTAGAAGCTTGTCGTAAAACTTGAGGTTGTCCCCATGCCTACCAGAGCTGGCCTCTTCCATGCTACACAGTGTAAGACATTTTCCATATGAATTGCACTTCCGTGTTCACTTCTACTTATCAAGGTTCTTTACTTGGAAATCTCTTTCGGTCAGAGCACTTTTAAACCAAGCAGCCGGTGAAGTATGTCGAACTGCACATCACAGTAAATGTTCCTACCTACGATGTGAGCTCAAGTATACAGTAGAAAATGTTTGATCTTTATTTTGAGAAATGATGGTGGAACATGATACATTCTGCAAATAACAGCAGATAATCCAGGTTGGAGAAATGACATCTTTTCGATCTACACTTGTCTAAAGAAAGGACTGAAAATCTTTAAAAGGAACGGTCCTCTCATTACCACCGGTACTATTCAAACTCTGGTACTGATAACCGAGCTAGGACTTGTTGAAATGACCTGAAAAAGGACTGTTGCTGACCACAGTAAGAGAACTCTGCATTTGTGTGTAAGGAGGCCACACATTTACTTCCTGCTCCAATACAAAAACCAAAAATGATGTCAATCCATATAAAAAAAGAAGTGAGGTTGCTCTTGGGGAACATTAAAAAGGCAATTTTAAGAATAACTATTGTTATGGTTTGTGTCTAGATGTCCTCCCAAAGCCTCATGTGGTAAGAGATAGCTGGATCTAGAGTGTGTGATTACTAAATTGATCCATTGATCGGTTTGGTATGGTTCTGCTGGGATCAAGGATGTGAGACTAAGATTGGGGGTGGGAGTGAGCCCGCCCTGGGGACAGGTAGCCTAGATAAGATACAGGAAGAAGCTAATTAGCTGCTTGCTTGCATTCCCCACCTACATTCCTTGCATTCCTCAATTTACTTTGCTGCCGGTCTGCCATGCCAGTCTGCCCTGCCTCTGCCAGGCCACCCTGCCTCGGACCCAGCGGACTATAGACTGAAACCTCTACAAACTGTGAACTAATAAACCTTTCTTCCCCTAACTTTGGGTGTCGGGTATTCTGTCCCAACAACGAGAGAAAAGTAACTAAAACAACTATTTTACCCTCTTTCTAGGAAAATCCACATTAAAATTATACAACATATCTGGAGAATCAGAGATCTTAGCGTATTAGGCAAACAAATTAGACAAGGAAAAGGCATCCAGAGTACCCTATATTCTGAAATAAAAAAGTATTTTCCCGGTAGAAAGGGCTGCATTTATCGTCTTAGGTATTGCAGAGCAACAGACTCATCTTAATACACATTGAGAGAGAAGGAAATAAAATTGGAAAGTACCTGAAGGGCATCCTGATGTTCAGCCTTTCTGCATACTTGCACAGCGTGTCCCACGGAATGTGAATTTTAATAAACATGATGTCAGGGTTTGCAATAGCTGGCTGTGCAGGGTAGAAAGACAGAAACCATTACTGAGAATCAGAACTGATGATATCTCACCTTCACTGATTTGGGAAGAGGGAGCATCGTGGCCTTGGTTACACATGAATCAGCTTTTACAATTTTAAAGCTATATAATCCTTTAAAAAATAAAGCTATATAATTCCTATATAGTGAAGAAAAATTATAATAAAAATGTAATAACGAAATTGAAGCTGGTAACTCCTGGACACACTCAGACATAAACTCCTTAGCTAACAAGGGTTCTTAAGGTGTTTTCTTCAGGAGAAGTCTCCAGAACTGACTCAGGAAGGCTTGAAACAGGCTTGGCAAGACTGGATGTGTGCAAAAGAAGCCTGCGGGCCTGGAGGCAGACCTCCGACCTCACAAGCTCCAACCCCCAGCAGACACGTGAGAACAGTGTGAAAAGAGAGCTGACCCAGGAGAGGCAGGATGACCATCCCGCCTCCTGTAAACACCCCTGCTACCAATCAATCTGGGGGACAAGGTGCGCTTACCTGCGGGCTCCCTAAGGACCAACCCTCAATAAAAGCTCTTTCTTTTTACTTTTTATTTTTTTGAGACAGGGTCTTGCTACGTAGTTCAGACTGGCCTCAAACTCACTGTGTAGCCCAGGCTGCCCTCGAACTTGCAGCAACCCTCCTGCCTCAGCCTCCCGGATGCTGGGATTACAGGTGCACACCACTACACCCAGTGTCTGTCTTTCTGCACGAACCTGATGTCATAGTATTAGTTTCTATGCCCCTTGGGCAGAGAGCCTTGCCCGGGCCAGTATCATCATTATATACATAAAATAACCACCTCTGTGAATTGGGGAATTTTCTTATATTGACCATTATGAAAATCAGGATTCCCCAAAGCAATGATAAATTAATTAAGAATTTCAAATTACTCTTGATCAGCGCTATATCGTGATACCCTTATTACTTCAGAAAGGTTAGACACACAGCCATTTGTGCTCAGTTGTTCTCTAATTATTTTTCTACCACATTTCATTCTGCAACTACTAGGTCCCAAAGCTGCTTACTAGGTCCTATGATAATCCTGGAAAAAACAGAGTATACACCTCAAGAAACCCACGAGCTCGCAGACCTGATGGATTTCAATGCTTCCTGTAACCTTTTATTGCTGTCACTACCTGTATCAAAGCATGAGAACTGAACTGTATTTACCTAGACAAGAAAGTTTTAAGCAGGGTCAAGCGCGCGTTATTGCAGGAGATTTTTTTTTTTACTAAATGAGGTACTCAAGGGTAACTCTTAGAAATCCAGAGTGCTGCCTGTAGTTTGATTAAGCGCGCACACAGGTAGAACACTTCTCATTTGAACATACAGATATAGTAGCCTTCTGTAACTTCCTCAAATTAATTTCTCTTTTGTCATACTTCCACAAAAAAAAAAAAAAAGAGGTAGTTTGGTTTCTTCTGCTGGGCAGGTGCCGAAGAAATCTCCTTTGACATCAAAATCTGCCAACTGGCACAGCTTTGTTCAGCTCTGAAGAAAGCAGGCTTCACAGGAGGAGCGAACACCCACAAGCTTCATACTGCACATTATTATTGAATTTTTCCACCCCAAATTCTCAGGAGGTAGATCGTTCAATCACGAGGGAAGAGGGAACTTGAAAATTATGGTTTGTAAAGTCAATCTGTGTTTGCCACCAAATATAGTAAGGGCTCTCTCGGGGTCTTACGTCTCAAAAGGAGAACGACACTCTGCTGAAGTGAACTGACAGCTGCACAGAATTACAAAACACCCATCTTGACAGTTACAAATCATCTACCGTTCATCCTGATGGATGGGAAATATGCACCCTTATCTAGTAATGATACTACCGTTTAGAAACTGTCCACATCAATACGCAATTTAGTACTGGAAATCTGCCAGCCCAGTACTCAGCAGCAGACAATGGTTGGCTCTGGGGAATATATGAGGTGTGATCAAAACTACAGTCTTTGAATTTAATAAGCAATTATTATAGTAAAAGACACATTTCCATAAATCTTCTCAAAATACGCCCCCTTGCTTTGAACACACCCGGACTTTTTTTTGGTCACTTTCTGAAGCAGTTCTGGAAGCCCTTTTCGTAAGTGTTTTGGTTGCACTGTGGCTGCCTAGATGCCCTGAAGTGATTCAAAATGTTTCCCTTTCATGATCATTCTGACTTTGGGGAAGAGCCAGAAGTTACATGATGCCAGATCTGATGAATGAAATGGAAGAGGAGACTGTGCACTATTTTTACAAGCCTGCCTTCCACTAGAGAGCACAGGACAGCAGTGTTCACCGTATTTTTGATCATACCTTGTAAAGACACTCATAAAAGACAACTTCCAGAACTGCTTCAGAGAATGACACGAAGGATGGAGTCAGTGTGTTGAAGCAAGAGGGAGGATTTTGAAGGGAATTAGCGTCAACGAGTCTTTCGCTGTAGTGCACGTAAAAAAATGTAAACATTCAGTGTATCTTTTGATCGCACCCCAGATGTTTAAAAAACGAGGACATATTTCCTAATCTCCTTCTTTCAGTTACGAAACACACTAACCTGCTGACACTTTCACAAATACATTTTCCTTTCTTTTCCTAACAAGCCCCAAATATTTTTAATTTATTTGATTACAATTGCCACCAAAGGCCATAGCCTTCTTTAAGACAAACGTTTTTGTCCAGCTTAAAGGTGGACAAAAGGGCACTCATGAGCTCCACCCACCCAGTCATGCCTTTCAAATCCACACTGTGAGCAATTTCAGCTATTTTTTTAAAAACACTTATGATCACAATACTATCATGATTAAAGTTATCCAATAGCTTGCCATTTTTCCTAATACAATGATCAAAAACCTTAAATACGAAACAGATTGGGTTAGCCCTAGTCATTCTTTCCAACCTCATACTGCACTCCTTCTTTTTACTGGTGTTAAAAAAAAAAACACCATTGTCTTTTCCACCATGCACATCCTGACAGTAGGTCCAGGCCACCTCCGGGCGTGACATCAGTAATTCCAAAGATCGTCCCGTGATTCTAATGTGCAGAGAGCCTTGAAAAGCTCATCCCACATCCAGCCCCTTTCTTCACTTGCTTTAGTGCTATCCACTGCTCAGATCTCATTTTAAAGTTTATTTTTCAAATTGGACTAATTCAGTTTCCTCTGATCTTTCATCCTACAGACTAGGTCACTGCCCATGTTATAAGCACTTCTAGCCCCAATCACATTTCTTTAAGGTCACTGATCAGAGCTTGAAATTATAAAGAATATCCTAGTAAGGATGAAATTTAAACATTGCAACACTGTGTGGAGACTCAAAGGCATTTTGAATCAGACGGTCTTCATCCTGCACATCACTGAAATGGTTCCTTAGTCATGCAAGTATTAGATGGAAAGGGTGTAACAACTCTCTCTCTCTCTCTCCCTTTCTCTCTGTCTCTCTCCTCTCCTCGCTCCTCCTTTTTTTAAAATTTGTAGCACAGGCACAGTTTCTTACAAAAACTGTAGTGTCTGTTCAGAGGGAAGATACAAAACTGCACCAATTTGGCATCAAACTAACAGCCCATATGGAATCTAGAGAAACAGGGGTGTCCTTAGCCGTTCAGCCATTTGGAAACGAAGTCACTGAACTTAATGAGGATACAAGCGAGAGGAAAATGGGAGTCCAGCCTAGTAATTATGTTCAACACAGTGGCGATGGTTTGTAGGGATGGCTGGCTTCGGTCAAATACACAGCTGAGTTTGGACACATCTCCTGACCCAACTTTCCCAGAACTTCACTGAACTTTGGGAACAGATTCTAAGAAAGTGAATGTGACATGAATCCTGGAAAAAAAGACACTCTGTCCGGGAACAACAATAGACAAATGGACACTGTTCTGCAGAGCGCCAACCTAAACAAAACCCCTCCGGCAGTGACTGAGGTTCAGGGATGCTCAGACCTCCCTTTGCAGGTACAATGAATCCTTCTCCACTTGAGTAGCTTCCAATATATTTCTTGGGAACGCTTTCGAGGAACAAGGTGGAGGAAGCCCCAGAAGGGAACTGAACTTTCTGCTGAACAAACTAGGTGGAGGTGGTGTGCCACGCCTGTTCAAACACAGTCAGGGTGTTGGGCATGTCTGCCCCCGTGCGCCCGGGGGGGTGTGATGGGGTCTGCTCTGCCTCCCGGACTCCCCAGCACAGTCTCAGGACTCGCTGAAAGTATTTGCTGAATGAAAAGATAGCTGTAGATATCTGAGCAAAACAATTACGGTGTTATAACAGAATCTGTGGGTAAACTGCTCCATAAGCAGGTGAGGAAGCAATGGATTCCATTTGTGTGGAGGAGAAATCACAAGGAAATCTGAAGAACACAAGCCGTCACAAGACGGAGCGCATGAGGTGTTTTCTTAGTAAATACTTTTTGGTTTAATTAGTCGCCAATGATGGAGGTACTGTGGGTTAAACTTCCCAGAGGAGGTGTAGTAAAGATATAACTAAAGAAGCCAATAGCAAGCGGAAGTCAGAATTTCCCTTGTCCCCATCTGCAACACTCAGCATGTGTCAGGAAATCTCAGAGTGAAGTCACCGTGTGTTTGTTATTTTAGACCTATTAAAATGGTTTTTAATACCTATTACTAGATGAATTTCTCTGGGACCACCCCAAGTAACAGTTTGGGACTTTCTGACATGGGTTCTTCAGGGGGAAAAAACAAGTTCTAGGCTACTTCTGGGATAAAAAGAGGTTGGGAGGAGCGTTTTAGGGTCACACATCGAATTGTGGATTAATATGGTGTTACCTCTTATTAGAAAGTTATCTAGATGTTTAATCAAATAAATCATCAGGCTTATTTTTGGCCTCATTACTCCCATTTTTTTTAAAGAAAACCAGTTATATGCTAGCAATAATAATTTGAATATAAAGAACTAAAAAAAACAACCCCCCAAATTTAAAGACCCAATCCGAAAGTGGGCAACAGAAATGAATAGACACTTCTCAGATGAAGAAGTAGAAACAGCAGATAGACATATGAAAAAATGTTCAACATCACTGGTCATTTGAGAGATGAAAATTAAAACAACCCTGAGATTCCACCTCACTCCAGAAAGAATGGCTATTATCAACAAATCAGCCAATAACAAATGCTGGAGAGGCTGTGGAGAAAAAGGAACCCTTCTCCACTGTTGGTGGGAATGTAGACTGGTGCAACCGCTATGGAAATCAGTGTAGAGATTCCTCAGGGAACTAAGACTAGAGGTTCCATTTGACCCAACTATTCCCCTTCTTGGTATCCTCCCAAAAGAATTAAAAGCATCATACCACAGCGATATATGCACACCCATGTTTATAGCAGCACATTGGGTTGATTCTAAATGTACCCCCCAAATCTAAATGTAGTGGGAATTTAAAGTATTCATGATATATTGTTAAATAATATAATTGAGTAGCAGAAAATTATATGTCATAAATGTAATTAATTTCGTATAAAATTTATATATATTTGCTTAGCTATAAGAAATAGACTGAGAGGATCTTCTGCGAGAAAAATACACCTGCTAACATGGCTGCCAAAGGAGAGAAGGGTATGGCCTGGGAGATGGAGGTGCACATTCTTTTATTTTGCACATTTCTATATTAATCTTTACCTCAAAGTTTTTTCCTTTCACTAATATAAATAAATATGTGATTTTAAAGCCACAGAAAGTTTAACAATGATAACAATCATGATAAGTTTTGGATTCTAAAACTACAAGGGGTATGCTATTTTCTCTTTTCTCTTTTTTCTAGTGACCTTGTTACTCTCACTAGAAAGAAAATAAATCCTTTAGAGAAATTCTCTGAAGCACAAAAGAAGGCTTGAGAAGAACAGGATAGTCCCAGAAATAAAACACATACATTAACAGTTTGGCAGGCAGTTTTCTTTCCACCTTTTAGTTTTCTTTTCATAGGATTTTTTTACTTACTTCACAAAGGTATAATCATTACTTACTCAGTTTTTAAAGTTGCAGGAATATCCATGACCTTGGAAAGTGTTTAAATTGAGCAGAAATAAATATAGTAAGAAGCGAATACGTTTTTATTTAAATGGGACTATTTATACATTTTAGAACTGGAGGAGATGACTGAGTATTTTATAATGCCGTGTGGTGTATACTTTCAATACCAGAGTGCATGTGATCGCTCTCGTCCCACAAGGTCCCAGCGCACACTGAGAGCAGCCGCACCCACCTCCTTCTCCAGCATCAGGCCCTCAGTTCTGAGGTTCCTCTCAAATGTGTTTCTCTTGTCATACTGTATGCTTGTCTTCCTATAAACCAGGATGTAATCAATTCTCTTCTTGCCGTCTTTGAACAGCAGTCCACTAGATGCTATGTAATTCATGTCATTCTGAAAAGAAAGCAATGTTAATTACATAAGTTACATAAACACAGATTTTGGTTATAGTCGCTAGCAAACCAATATGAAAATGTGGTTTTTTTCTTTGTTGTTGTTGTTTCTTGCTATGTAGCCCAGGCCAGCCTTGAACCCGTGTTGTGGACCGGGCTGTCGTCAATGTTACCACCCTCCTGCCTCAGCTTCCTGAGTGCTGAGATTGCAGGTGTGTGCCACGATGCCTGGCCCCGTTTTTGGTGTTTCTATCGTCAGATATGGAAAGATAATTAAAGAAATCTGCAAGCTACTCCAGGAGACAGACTAACAAGTGATGTTCCAGAATTTGAAACTGGGGTTCACTGATATTGCCATCTATATGTGTATAATTTGATCAATGAGGACCTATAAAATATTATCAGCTATCAAATGTATTTACTCCCCTATGTGCACACACAAGTGCTTCCCGTATGTTAGTTTATTTAATTACTTACAATTTACATTTCAAGGGTAAAGACACTAAGACCAAAAGAATGACCGAAATGTTGCCCATTCTTGTGTGACGAAGAATGAAACCAACCTAATTTCCCATGCTAAATGTTTAGAACAGATACTACTTTGCTGAATTTAGGCTCAACAGTGGCGAAGCCAGGCGATTCCTGAGTTGCTTGCTCCGGGGAATACTTGCTCCTGGGATTCCAGACTGCAAACCAGCCACAGCAGCTTACTTAGCACGCAGCCGGCACACCAGAACGCCGCGTCAGCCTTCATTGCTGCATCTAATGGCCCAAACTACTTTTCACAGACTGAGCAAGTTTCAACCAAATTGCTGCCTCGTGAGATGAGACTCACCTCAGAATTACTCATTCCAGGTCCTAGAGCTCTTCGAAAACTCTTCAGTAACTTCAGTCTTTTAACAAACTACTCAGACTGCAGAGGCGCTGTCTTGTCCTAAGCAACTAATAAAACCAGCTTTACTGATGAACAAATTTCTCCACTGGTTTCCTTACGGGCTTTACCCGTGTATTGTCCAAGATCACAGAAGGTTTGGCACTGAACCTAGTTTTATCTGTTTTCCAGACCAATCTTCCTATTATCTACCTGTCTTTCCTTCTTTATTTTCCTTGGGTATCCGTCTCAACTCTCTACTCCAAGCTTCCCATAAAGGTATTCCTGAAATTAAAAAAAAAAAACCCTAACATTTAGAGAGTTAATGGGTAAGTTTAGAGAAAGGAAATTCAGACAACTGTGGAGGGAGCCTGCGTGGGACACATATACATACAGCTCCTGTAAAAGAAGTGGGAACCAGAGGAAGCTGGTGTCCAAGATGTTAATGACCAAGAAGCCATTGGGGTGACACATCGGAAAGATGTCTACAAGATGGTTACCCCCAAGGTTACTTCAGGAGCTTTGGTGACGTCTCTCATTCAGAAAGAATAGGTTCAAGTGTGTGATTCACAGTACCAGAGACTCCCCAAATCAAAGACAGAAAGGTGTTACAGTCGTCCCTTTAATAAACGAAAAAGCGATGAGATTTCCAGGAATGTTTTATTGAGTGTCACAACAAGTCTAAGTAACCCACACCAGGAGACACACCAGGTACTCATAGCTGTGTAGTATAATAGTGAATACAATGGCAGCTGTCACTTATTGAGCACTTGCTATGAGCTGTATATTCTGTCAAGTGCAGTATGATCCTCGCAGCTCTCTGAGGTTCATACTAACAAATAGAAAGAAGGTAAAGAAGTTAAGTGATATCCAGCTGTGGAGGAAGGCAAACAGCAAAACCAGAAATACCACCCATTTGATATCTGATCTGGTGGTCTTGACCATTATACTAGAAAAAAAAAGACACATATGAATAGACATTCCTAAGACTGAGTAGTTATGGCAGGCTAACTAACAACAACTACTACTACTACCACAAAAAACAACAAGAAAGTCATGACGTGAGAGAGATATGGAGACTTTTTTAGTCGTAGGTAACAAAGTTGAGATTCTAGAAGCTTTTTCTCCCACCACTCCAGAGACTTCCCCTGTATGCTGATAGATACAATTAGCAATGTTCTGTTCTCTTACCTTCCCTGTCAGTATTTGAATCACTGTCCCTCTTACTCGATGCACATATTTCCCTCGAGTCCTGGTACAACACATATGTTTGACTTTTCTCCTAAGTGCTCAGCCAGTCTCAACTTTTTGGGCAGGGTGGAAATGGAAATTGAGCTGAACATTTTTTGCATGGTAGACAAGCTCTCTCTACCAGCAAGATATATCCCTTAACCTTTTGAAAATTTTTATTCCAGACAGGACTTCTTAAGTTTCCCGGGCTGGCCTTGAATTTGTGATCCTCCTATCTCAGCCTCTTGAGTTGCTGGGATTACAAGCACACAGCATCACACCAGGGTCTTTTCTTAGCATTTGATGATTTGTATCTTACTCTGATCTGTTAAGGACCAATCTGTTCTTCTGAGTCATTATATAGACTCCCTTCCTTGCAGTTTCTTCTAATCTCCTGGCTTGGAATACCCATGCATATATCACCAAGACATAACTGATAGTCGTGGATCTGTGGATCCCACCATCTTTTTAATTTCTCCACTTGAATGTCTGACAGACGTCTCAAAGTCAGCTGTCCACAGGGGAATTCCTTACCTCCTCAGAGCAGGAGCTTCTCACGGCTTCTTCCAATGCTCTCCCTTCAGGCGGTCAGCAAGAACGTTTTCCGTAATTTCTATTTCTTCTCTTTCTTACTCATCTAACATTCAGATTACCAGAAAATCCTTCAAAATGACATTTTGAATCTGATCTGATCACTTTTACTACTACTGCTCTGCTCTTGCTACTGTTTATGTCTAAAATGGCCTCCAAAAGTCTGTTGTAATCGAAGGTGGGATTTTTAAAAGGTGATTGGATCATGGGGGCGAGGCCGAAAGTGCTCTTCTGTGGAGCACCCGATTGGAGGTGGCTCATGGCCTGGACAGGTTTACTCTCATTGCCTGCTCCTCCTTTTGCTCTCTGCTTCCTTGCTGCTGTGGGTCGAGCAGCAAGCAGGCCTTCTACCGGGACATTTTTGCTTTAGGTCCAGCTGACTCAGACTGAACCATTGGAAACTGTGAGCCAGATAAACCTCTTCTCCTGTAATCTGTAAGTGTAAAAAAATTGGTACCAGAGAACTGGAGCCATTAATGTGATTATACCTGACAATGCACTGCAAAAGCCTCTGGAACTTGTTTGCAGGAGGGTTTGGAAACGTTCGGATAAGCAGGCTAGAGAAACAGAGCTTGATGGACCAGAGCTTAGAAGACCAGAATGCTGGTGGAACGGGAAGAGTAAAGGCCAGACTCCAGAGGTTTCATTTGGGAACATGGAAAGTATTATAAACTGGACTAGGGGCAACACATGTTGCACCCTGGTAAAGAATTTGCCTATATTTTTACATGTCCTGTGAATTTGTGTGATGCTTAATTTAGTGGTGGCAGACTAATTAACGTGGTAGAAAAAATTTAAAGGCAGCCCAATGGTCAAGTTGTAACATAGGTATCAGTAGCTTCTTTTAGCCAGCTTTATAGTGAGAATCAGGAGCCAAAAACAGAGCTGAATGATATGAGGCTTGAAAACACCTGGGAAAAAGGAGACTGTGGTTGCTAAAAAGGTCAGCATTATAAAGAATCCAAGGGCTTTGCATAAAGATGGTTTGAAGGCATTTCAGGAACCAGTAAGACCCCAACTGTCACAGGTTCATAGTTGCAAAAGCATAAACTTCATTTGAGAAGAGAGCCCCCAGTGCACTGCTCAAGAAGGGCCCCCAGGGAGCTGGTTCTTGGGATTCATTTCACTATGCTGAGCCATGTACGTACTCAGATGTGTCTGCAGCCATAATCCTGGGGACCTTGGCTGCTGCTTGGGCATGCCTTGGCATCATCCACTTGGTGCTGGTTTTATAGACATGCAGAATGCAAGAGTTGTGGTGGCTTCCACCCAGATTTCAAAGGAAGGCCTGGGAAGCCAGGCAGTATTCCTCTGAGAGGAAAATGTACGAGGCTGTGAAAGTGAAGATGAAGGTGCAGTGGCGACCCCAGAAAGTAGGAGATATCAGGAATGTGGACCATTTCCTGAGGAAAATCTCAGGCAGTGAGTGGAACTAGCCCAAGGGAGAGGTCATGTGGACTGTAAACAAGGCTATAAGGACGGGCTCCCCAGCCTTCTGGAACTCACACCTCACCACCATGTGTCCCAGATGCCAGATCTGAAGGTAAAGGATTTAATGTTTGCCTTGCTGGATTTTAGCCTGCTTTGGTCTAATTTTTTTCTATCCTGCTATTCTCTCCTTTCAGAATGGAATGTCTTTCTGGCATCATTCTGTATTGAAAACACTTAATTTTCTTTTTGATTTTCACACAAGTTCCCAGCTAAGAGTTTGCTCTGGATTTGGACTTTTCAGCAATTTGGAGATGCTGAGAGGTTAGTGACTCTTGGAGTTGGTTTGAATGCATCTTGCATAACAAGATGAACATGAGTATTTTAGGGGCCAGGAAAAGAATGCTATTGTTTAAGTATACAAGTTTCCTCAGGAGTGCCACGTATTCCAAGGTGGAGCAGTTGAAATGAGATTGGATCCTGGAGGCCTAGCTGAATGTTCTGCTGGTAGGTGGGGCTTGGTTGGAGGTGGGTCACTGGGGGCTTGAACTGGAAGAGTATATTCTTGTTCCTGGCTCCTCCTTTTGTTCTCTGTTTCCTGTTGTTACGAATGATCAGCTGGCCTCCACCAGGCTCTTCCAACGTGCCATTTTTGTCTTGAAGACAGCTGACTTTGGATTGAACCCAGTGGAAACCGTGACCCAAATAAACCTCTCCTCTCATGAGTCATGAATGTTATAGTTTAGTTCCCAACCAGAAAGCGACTAACTCAGATCTAAATTCGTGACTGGATAGTTACATTAGTCTGACCTGTCTCTTTGTTTTCACCTTACTCTTCTCTAATCTGTTCTCAACTCCACAGCTGAGATAAGTGCATCATCCTCAACATCGTAGATGAGCTCATCCACCACCTTCCTCCAGGCCTGCTGAAGGCTCTCCAAGTGCCTCTATGTGTGCCATCTTCTCTAGCGTTTCTTACACCTGATAACTGCTGACATGCTATGTAACATGAAATGTTTATTAATTATCATATACTTACTTTCTCATCCTGGTAGACTATGTGTTTGATTACGCTCAGTCTTTTTGGTCTTTTGTTCACTGGGTAATCCGAAAATCTATCCTGCTTTGAAATGTATAGTATACCCATCAGCACATTATTTGCAGAAAGGAAGAAGGAAAGAAAGAAGAGGAGGGAGAAGAACTATTGTTGTGTGTAACCAGGAAAAGCGACCCTAGAGAATGTAAGGCCCACAGAAAATTGTATGGTCGTTTACTGTGCTTTCCCTGCCATATTTATAGTAGATCGAAGCCTCATTAAAGGGTAGGACAAAGGAACATCCATTGAGGTAACATGACTGTAGGCTCGTCCTTTTGTTTTGTAGTATGCCCTGCTACCCTTACCCATATCCATGATGATATGAACAAGATTTCTTGAAAAATGAAATCAGTACGTATATTCTTCTGCATTTTCTTTTCCTTACACTAAACTGCCCTCTCTAATTACGTAAAAAGTATCAACTGAGTCTTCCATGGTAATTCCAAAGAGTATTCAATCAGATGAAGAAAAAAGTCCAGAGATCAAGTGATGGTTTCATAAATTAATAGATGACAAGACATTTCCTAAGATCATATATGCTTTTCCTGTTTTCATGAGTTGCTATTGGAACCCTCATTTTTTTTGTAATCCATTTTTCTGACTTTAAGTAAAATGAATGCTAAACACTCCCAGAGAAATGCCGCTATACTATTAAAGAAAAACTCCATCCTGACAATAACAACCTTAGATATTACATCATGTTTTGTCACTTTCTGAGTAAACATGTTTACATTTTTACTTTATTAACTACTTTATTAACAATCATTCTGATTTATCAACCAATTTTTCTATTAATATTAAATGATGAATGACAAGTTTTGATAGTTTTATCAGAAACAGTAAAATATACCACATCAAAACAGCAAAGAAAAGGCAGGGCCAGACTTGGAAATTTCTTCTAAATTTTGGGTAAATAACTCAGTATAGGTTCTATATAATTTTAATGTTAAAAATATTATTTGAGAAGATACATCAACCATTATCTGAGATGTTTATTAACCCATGAGCAGACATGTCACTTAATAACGAGACTGACATAAAATTTATTATATACCACTGTTACACACAAAAAAGTACAACTTCTCCAATGTTCGATATAATAACAATTAAACATGAAACAAAGATTCATTTCTCTTTTGCTTAAGTTGGTGTATGTTTGCAATGCACAATAGTGATGTTCGATGGGGGAACTGGCACATGCACAAATTTATCTTGACCATTTTCAGTCCTTTTATCCTCCCTTCTCTCCTTCTTCTCTCCAACCCCCTTCCCCATCTCCAATGTCTACACTCTTGTTTCCTATCATTTCTCCTTTATTGTCTTTATTTATTGATTGATATTTCAGGTTTCTCATATAAAAGGAAATATGCAGATATTTAACTTTCTGAAGACTCATCTGTTGCATTATTTGTAAATGCTTGCCAATTATAGTGTGGAATGTGTTCAATTTACAGTCAGGTTTTTCTCATTTATTGTTTCCAGGAGACAGACTGAGAGTAGATTTTCCCAAGAAATTGGGATGCTGAACATTCATTAGGTAGCTGCCAAGTCTAGCAGCAGATTCGAAAGCAACTCAGTCATTAATTCAATCGTAAATCACGAAGCTTTGGTACTTCCAGAAAAGCAAATCTTACAGAATACCTCAAGAGTATGTAATATATGGCTCATTCTGTTGAGAAGGAACTGTTTAGGAAGATTTTAGCCCATGTGCAAAACAGCAGTGGTAGTTTTCCCATTTCTCGAAGATGTTATATCTGCTGTGCACAATAATGGAGGTGCGAGCTGTACATAATTGAACGATGTTAGGGTGTAGCCAATGGAAGGCTCACAAATGGATGCCAAAGGCCACCAAGGTTCTGTTATCTTGGTGAATTTACTAAGTTAGTCTATGTTTGGTGCATACAAAATTTGATCATGTCATTAATTGGTAATGGAATGCTGACCGATTATCTGTTAACCACACATTTGAGTTAGTAAAATGCAGTATGATATGTCGGCTGAGGTAGGCGATCTGGATGTAGATAGACTTTGGTTCTAAGTAGCTGAGTCTTTTTGACACTTAATTTAACCTCACTTCTAAGCCTCAGACTCTACAGCTTTTAACTCTGAATAACCTTACCCACACTGTAGGATTATTACTATGCCTAATTATGCATGAAGAACACACATGTTAACTATCACCCAGGAAATAAGATGGAGAAATAACATAACCTGTTAATTCAAAATACAAATTTTAGTGTTCTCCAATAATAATCCAAATTACTCTTTGAATTTTCCTGAAAATTATATTTCTCAGGACAAAGGCAGCTGGAAACAGGTAAGTAATCCAAAGAACACTGATGTGGATATGGAATCAGAACAAACAAAGTGGATGTCTTTTAGCTATAATGGTAAAAATTGATTCACTACAAAATAAGAAGTGCAGCAAAAGCTCCTAACCCCACATAAGAAGGCAAAACCTACATAGTTATTACCCAAGTTCAGAAGTGGACTCTCATGCTCCTGTGGAAACCACCCTCATAGCCTCTCTTACTGTTGCTATGCCCTCCATTCACTCTATCAATTTAATATTGATCTGGCCTTTATAGTGCTCCATTTTATTTTCCTTCAGTTTATCACCATAAGATATAACCTGGAACATTACACTCTAGTTCAGTGTATTTCAAACTTCATACATATGCAAACATCCAACAAATAATATTTATAGGAGGGGTCGAAGGGACGGGAAGGATTTGGGGAAAAAAGAAGCAGCAATATATATCATATACAGGTACAAATTCTCTGTGATGGATGTGATTATTATGTATATTTAAAATATACTATTAAAATTAAAAAAAACCAAAAAAACAAAGATACTTCTGGAGGAGAAGAGGGACATGTAAGGCCTTTGAGGACATGGAGATCTATTTCCTCACCTGGATGTGAGATACAAAGGAATTCATTTTATTTTTCTTTGAACCTGTATGCATATATTTTTATATATTCTTTATATGCCTGCTATGCTTTCTAATAAAAAATAAGAATAAAAATATTCAACATTTGGCTTGACTTGCTGAATGTTTCAGATAAGTATATTTTTCCTGAATTAAAAGAATAATTATCTGGAGAAAAAAGCAGACATACTACAAATAACATTTTATGTCTGGCTTCTGGGATGTATCATCAGCATACGAAATTCGTCTCTAAGGGCTGAGGATTTAGCTCAGTGTTTGAGCGCTTTCCTAGCAAGTGCAAAGCCCCATGTTCAATCCCCAGCACAAAGAAAAAAGAAAGAAAGAAAGAAAAAGAAAAGAAAGAAGGAAAGAAAGAAAGAAAAGAAAAGAAAAAAGAAATTCATCTCTACTTTTGATGCAGTTGCAATATTTTTGTTGTTCTATAGTATTCCACTCTGTGAGCACAACAATATGAATCTGTATGACTCCTAACTGCTGCTAGTATTCCCTCCCTCACCTGGCACTCCTTCCCCTAAACTGTAGTATTTACGATGCAATCAATCACTATCATGCCGATTGAGTGGGTGTCTCCGTTTCTGATTGGATTTAGACAGCATCACGCACAGGTGGGGAAAGCCAGAGGGAGCAAGGCACAACTTAGGGTGCTGAGAAGATGGCTTCTGTCAGGATGTGCAGTGGGTGCTCAGTGCCCAGGGTGTGTGGCCCCCACAATCTCCTGTTACAGAAGGACCGTGGACTGGGTTTGTCTACATTTTCTCCCACATAGCGAGTTTCAGCTCACAAGGGCAATGGACAGTGTTCTAAGCTGCATTTCCCAATCTTACCCTGTAGGTTCTACAAATAACGAAAACTCTGTCTTTGGTCCCCAACATATGTGCTTATCCCTGGTTTCCCGTATGCCTTTACCACAGTTCTCACTGCTGAATTAGGGACAACGGTCTCAACACTGCTAGACAGAGGCAATGTTTTACCCTGAGGTTCTAGGCATGGTACATACTTTAATTGGAAAAAATAATCCAAAAGGCTTGGTATGCAATTAAAACCTATCTCAGAATCATAACCATTTACTCCTAACAACATTTGTCACAGACCCTACCTAATATAAGGAATAAAACAATTTTTGATACTTTTTTCTTATTAGACAAATACGAAACATTATGGTCAAGATAGTCACATAGTTATAAAAATAATAAAACCTTACTAAAAAGAAACTAAATTAAATCTTAAAAACCTTACTAAAAATAACTTGAATTGCAGTGTAGAAAATAAATCATACACTGCAATTCAAAAGAAAGTCTAGATAGAGTGGAAAATTTGTAAATGCATCTGGAAAAATTAAAATGTTTTCTTTGTAAGATCATGTTTTAAAATTTTAAAGTAGTATGAGATGTGTTACATACATATGTACCTGCTTCTTAAAATGAACGTAAACTTTATGTATTACAAAA
>PVJO010021965.1:0-28964 GCA_004026905.1 Hystrix cristata | reverse complement strand
TCATTTTTATGCACAGAATCAAATATAAATATGTCATGATGCCTTATATTAGTGCAGTTTTTTCTTAACTTGGTTCTTATTCTCTTGCCCCTTTATCCTACTCATTTCCTCCCACATCAGCAGCACTTTCCACTAGTAAGATGATCTCTGTTTACATAGCATTGCTGCTCCTTTATTTTCCCTCCTTCTTCCCATAATCCTATACAAACATATACACAAAAGTTTATCTACATTTGTTTTATTAAACTAGTATCGTATTATACCCACTTCTCTGAATAATCACTTTCAACCCATGAAGATTCCTGCGTGTCATCTGGAAGTTGTAATTCACCCTTTTTAATGACTGCAGAAGACTCCATGGGGTGAGGATTTATCCAGTTTATCCAGTATTTCTGTTATGGATGAGCATTCATATTTCATCCTTTTTTATCACTAGGGGAAAAAACTGCAGGAAAACACTATTTAAATTGATAGAAAGAGATATGCATATGTACCTTTCCATTTTCATAGCTTGCAAGCTCTTTTTTAGCCCTGAACTTAGATTTTTCTCCTACCATACCTGAATCCTATCCTTCTAACGAATGAAAGCACTTAACCATGTGCAGTCTCAGACACTCATTTAAAATCATGCTCCCAACAGATCCCGCCTCGATCAACAAACAGTTCAGAGCATGTACTGTATTGCCCCTTCGTCCCTCCCAGCAGGGCACTATTTGAATGTGCTCGTCATCTGACTTCCTTACAGACAGAAATGAGTCAGGGAGAAATCCACAAAGACTTCCCAGCAGCATGCCCACTCACTTTGATGTAAATATCACTTCGGAATATCAAATAATATTATTATTATAATTATAGTAATTATTACCCGGTAATAATAATAATTAGAATTATAAATAGCAGCAACTCACATTTATTAAGCTTTACTATGTAATAGGTACTGTTCTAAGTGCTTCACATATGTTAATTCATTTGCCCCTTCAAAACTCCCGTAAACTTGATCTCTCATTTTATTATTATTCCCACTTTATGGCTGAGGATATTGAGTTCACACAGCCAGCACCCATCTGGAGCAGGGCTGAAAGATGGACAGTCTGGCTCCAGGGTCATAATCTCTTCGCCTTTGAAGGCTCTTCAGACTCCTGTTTTCTCAGCTATAAAAGTGGGTTTGGCCATATCAAGTAGCTGCCTTTTGAATTGCTGAGAAAAAGGAGATAACAGTGACATGAAAGCCATTCCAAATTCTAAGAGGGAGAGGTAGTCTTCTTTTAGTGTAGAAAATTTGGCTGAGATTTATTCCACTGCTCAAACCAAAAAAAAAAAATGAAGCAGATGGCAAAGTGAGCCATTTTCTGACCACCTTCTGAAAGTGAGACGGGACCAACAGGGGCAGCCACCACCGAACCTGAACTTTACCCTCTTCTCAGTCAGAGTCTACCGATTTGCCTGAAATTAGAAAAAAAAAAAAGTGGCCAACCTTTATTTCTACTGTGTAGTTTGATTGTGTCCTTCCTCTCCTGGTTCCAGCCCTTGCATTTTACTTAATTGGAACACTAAGCTATAAATCTTGTATGCTTAAGAGCCAGAAAACTCTCTGGAGCTCTCAGACTGAAATTTGTGTGGGAGTTCAGCAATATCGAATTTTCAAATAAAATGATTAACAGTCACTGTTAGGGCAGCCTTAGAGAAAACAATCCTTCCTGAATCTTGCCACCTTAGTCTGAGGAAGCTTTTTGTTTTCAGGTTTTAAAAAAAGGGCTCAAAAGTAACACAGGGAGGAGTGACTAAAAGCAGGCAGAGAGAGCCACGTCGCTGTCCAGTCTGGTGGCTCCAGTGAACAAGTGAAATGTTATCACTGCTCTCTGGTTTAGGCTTAAGAAAGCGACCAAAATGTGTCACTGTGAAGGTTCGAGTGAGTTAGTTCAATTTTAGCTGCAACCATCTTCAATTACTGAGATTAAGAGGAACATTTTTCCCAGATTTTAACAATTGAACATGGGTACACCTGACTCCAAAAGCCTATTAGCTTTGCCATAGCACAATAACATCTATCAGTTTTCTCGAAGCGAAGAATTAAAATCAGTTAGGAGGAAGCACACAATCCAACCCAATTCAATCACAAACTAAAGCTCACAAACCTACTATTTGCTGAAACGATGGTTTAGATCATCTGCCAAATAAATATAGACTGTTTATGGCTTTATGCAATAGAAATCCGCCTCATGTATGCAACAGGAAGATCATTTACTAATTTCTAAAAGACACCAATTGTCAATAATAAATTTTCAACTCAAGGCAATACTCCAGAGAGGATTATTAAGCAACACTCCAAAGAGGATTATTAAGCAATACATAGTTGCAGAAGCAGATTTTTCAGGGGCACCATCCTAACTTACACTGTGCCTATAAAGTCATCACGCTCAGTCTGGCTTTTGTAGTCTCTGAGAAGTAAAAAACTTGGCTTTAAAGATAACCTGGGTCACCAAGCAACAAAGATAAGACATCTACTGGGTGTCTATGAGCCAGCCTGGTGGTGTTGCAGGTTGATCACTGAAACCATGCTGACTTTCTGGCCACAGGAGCTTCCTAGAAGTAAATCCCGCTGTTACTAAGAAGAGGCTGCATGAAGCTTTTGGAGGGGCTGTATCCCTGCAAGGGTATTTTGTAAGCAGACTTCCTCGTTCAACTATTCATCCGTTCACCCTTTACCTACACCTCTCCCCAACACACATTCACAAAAGAGTAATTTAAATCCCATAACTGTTTCCCTCTACATTCTCTCTATTACAAACCACCTCATCCTAAATTCTGTCAAAATTTGAAAGAAATGAGCAATGACTCTTACAGAGAGAAACAACATCTTCTGGGATGGAGCTTGGAAAAATAGCTCTTTTATCTCAGATCAATTTTTGATGAGCTATATGACTCTAGGAAAGCCATTTGATATATTTGTGTCTCATTGCCCTGCCTGTAAAACAATGAAAATAATAGTTCATGGGAAGAGAAAATAAGGTCATGCATGAAAAGCTTTTAAGAGAATTTTTAAAATGTTAGCTGAATTGACTGCTGTCCGCAGGGTCTGGATTTCATCTGAGAAATTCAGAGAAAACTATGGATTCAGGAATAGGAGAATATAGAATTATGCCTAATGTTTTGAGCAAAAAACAGCACTCTGAAGTTTTTCCTCACTGACTCCTGTCATACTTCTGAGAATCAGAAAAGAACAATCACCTTCCTCCCGTGGCTGGGGAAACCGCCTATGGATGAAGAAAGCTCATCTCTCCCCTAGAAAAGCTACAAATTCTAGGAATTCATGTTCCAGCCTCCCTTGCAGCTAGAGGCCTGGGTATTTGGCTAGGTTATGTCCCCTAGATGTACCTACAGCAGACTTTAAATTGTAAGTATGATTTCTGGAAGTGTGGACCTACGAATTCTCCACTCAGGTAAGGCTGGTGGGAAGGATAGTTGTTCTATTGGTTCTAGCAGCACCCAGCTGGTGAAAATGATGCAGCCAGCTCTTCTCCATACCCACTGTGCCCCAAACGGGTCTTTGCCGGGCCCCTCTGTGCCATTGGTTTTGACCTTCGTCCAACTGTGTTACCTCCAACTTGTTCTCTTGACTATTCTGGATATTCTGTGGCTACAAATTCCTTCAATAAATGCTTTTTCTGCTTAAATTATCCAGAGTTGTTTTTCTTGCTTGACTAATAGGCTCCCCCTGTGCCCCAACAGCCCAGTTTCTCAGTTACATTGCACAGAATTCTGGTCCCCCTACTGGACCCCAACTAAGCTGTCTTTCTAGAAATTACCTCCACCCTCCAGCCTATTTCCTTCTCACTTTTCCAGATCAAATCACATTTCCTGAGGCCTATTCCCTTGGGATTTTTCTTTCTCTAAGAGATAACTGATCAATTAACTTAAGTCAATGTGTTAACTGTTGACACTAACTTAATATTACCCCAGCATACCAGCAAATACTTCTAATGCCTCAAAGCAAAGGAGAAAAGAATGTTTTCAGCCACCATCACACAGCACTGGGGCCTGAGTGTTCTAGCTTTTGACTGCAATCTCAGAGGTCCTACGTCCATCCAGGTAGGTCCTTTCCATTATAGCCTTAGGTGTCCCATGGACCAATCATATAGGTGACATTGATGCAGTTTACAGAGTCAGGGTCTTCGCCTAATGGATACACACACAGGCACACATATATAGATATTCTCTGCATACATGTTCCTGCAATTAGAGAGAAAGGTAAAATACCCCAGTGGCTTCCCTTGCTTTAAAATAAATATAAAATCTTTAACGTGGTCAACAAGATCCAGAATCTTGAGCCCTAACCTAATGATATGTTCATAAATATTTAACAACTGCCTGGGGATCAGGGAGTAGGAAGCAAAGGTTCAATCCCTGACTTGTACCATTTTGTAACATTGGTGCCGTAAATACACCCACCATGGCCAATTAAACCACCAAAATAATGTCAATGAGTCTATAAAATTCCTGAATATTTAACAATTTGCTCTTGCAAACCAATATTGAGGTGCAGACCCCAACAAACTATTTCCCTGACTAATTTTATAGTCATTTTATGACCTCATAATACCATACTCACCACTCCAACCCCAATACCCTTTTCTACTTCCATAATGGGTCAGGTGACAAGTCCTTCTACTGAGCACCTCCTAAAACACACTGAACTAGACAGCTGTCTGTGATCCTCTTCTTCAGAATATTTACTTCTACTTCTACAGTTATTCCTCAGTGTAACCAGGTGGTATTTAACATCACCAGCAAAGGAGACGAGATCAGAGTGGCCAGCTTCCTTTTCCATATAGTTTCAATGCAGCGCCCTTTTATGAGGAAAATTGCATGGCTTACTAGGGAGAAAACTTGAGTGGCTGAGTGGATCTGCTCGGTTCTTACAAGCACAAATATGCAGCAACCCTTCTGTTTTCTGCTGGTTTCTTTAAAATCCTGGATTTTTTTCTTTTTTTTTTTTCTTTTGGTGCTGAGGATCAAACCCAGGGCCTTGTGCTTGGTAGGCAAGCACTCTAACCACTGAGCTAAATCCCCAGCCCATAATCCTAGATTATCGAAGCTGAAGAAAAATATTCTAAATGCTTTATCTCTGAGCATTAGGTATTCTATGCAGGTGCCTCATCGTTCCTCCAAGAAGTTGAAGTGGGAATGTGGAAGGAGATACCACTGAAAAGGTAGTGCTCCAGGCTTCCCACATCCACCTCTCCAGAGCACCTCTGCATTTACATACTTCACAAATTGCTGTGCCTTGAAAGATTTGATTTCTACTGTGGAAAAGAGTTTTTGCAAACCTCTTTTTATTTACAGATGTGCAAAATAAGTGCTCAAGAGAAGTACAGAGTAATAAGCAAAATTATTTGTATTTCATTAGAAAATGTGTTCCACTCTCCCCTTTCCCTTTTTCCTCCTAGTTCCAACTCTCAGTTTTAAAAAATTTCATGTTCAGAAATAAGAATATTCTCTGAGAACAAATCATGTGGCGCCCCCAAAGTAAGTCTACAGTTACGTAGATAATCAGTCATACAACTAGTCCTTGAACCAGACCTCCCAAGTCAAAGGTCACGTGCATTATGCTTCTTGGTTGTCTGTGCCCTGTACAGTGGGAACTTCCCTCACGCCACATGGAAAGCCTCACTGCCTGAGCATCTTCTCTATGAGAATTTTATTGTTGTTTTTAAGTAAATTATGTTTCCTGGAGAGCATGAACATATGACATAAAACCAATAACTATATAAAGATCTGCATAAAACAGTCTTGTTTCTTTCGAGCCACACCACATCCCTTAATCTCAGTAGGCATCCTCAGTACCAAAACCAACTAAACTTCTAAATTTCTCATCAGAAACTCAGGGTCTGGAAAAGGAAAACAACAATATATTCCTAGAATCTCACCTCTTTCCTAAGCAACTAAAAGCCTCCTAGAGGTCACAGAAATTCAAATTCATATCCCATTAATGCCATGACATGTCTACTATACGTAATTGCAGGCAAGTTACTTTCTATCTGTGTTTCTCAATGTTCTGAAAGAAAGAGTATGCACCTCCTGTGGTTTGTTGTCAAGATTAAATGAAATTTATTCCTGGCAGGAAGTAAGTGCTCAAGATATTTTCACAACATGTTTCAATTCCTTATGAAATATTTCTATACTTACAAAGTGTGACCAAAACATACAGTGAATGTTTAAATTTTAAATATTTATTACAGTAAAAGACACGTTGCCCTTAATCCCCCAGCTCCCTTCAAGTGCACTTAACCATCATTCTTGCCACTTCCTAAAGCAGTTCTGGAAGTTCTCTTTCCTGAGTGACTTTCACTGCGCTGCCATGACTGCCTCAGTGTTCTGAATCAGTTCGAAACATCCACCTTTCATGGTCATTTTAACTTCGGGGAAGAGCCAGAAGTCACATGCTACCAGATCCAAAGAATAAGATGGATGAGGATGCATAATAATATTTTTATTTAATAGGAATTGCCAAAAATGTTCAATCAATGAGGGATAATAACAAAGTACAGTGAATGTTTAAATAAAAATATGTATTTTAGTAAAAGACACATTGCCACTGATCCCCTTCAAAATACTTCTTCTTGCTTTGAACACATTTAGCCTAACATTCTTGGCAATATGTCTTTTACCGTAATAGGGTCCAATGCATAACAAACTAATTCATTCTATTCTGTTCAGTTAAACAAACACACAATGAGCTCTTAGTATGTGCTAGACAGACCTGGACCATAAGGAATATCAGATACTCCATTCCTGCCTTAAAGGTGCTGGTAGTATAAATTACATCTGAGAGATAAGACCTCCTGCATTATTTTGTTGTTGATTTGCTTTTGGTGCTGGAGACTGAATCCAAGACCTTAAGCATGCTAAGCACATGCTGTCCCATTGAGTTACCGTATGCCTAGACCCTTCAACAGTTCTTAAAACTCTCTAAGACAGTCATCTTACCACATTGTTGGCAACTTCCGGATTCAATTCTCAGTTCTCTGAGGAGAGAGAGAGAGAGAGAGAGAGAGAGAGAGAGAGAGAGTGTGTTCAATATACTGAGAACTCGTGTATCTTCATTTCCTTTTATTCTAAGCCCCAGAAGAAATCATGAATGGTTGATCACCACTCTTCACATAACGAGCTTTCATCTCTGAGGGTTACTGAGTTATTGCTCTACCTTCTCTTTCTAGATTAAATAATTCCAACCTTTTAACATTTTCTCAGAGGTCCTATTTGCCAGCCTTCAGTTTAATCATTTTCATGGCTCCCTTCTGAAGTTAATCTAAGTCCTCTACATTAAACTATGTTGCTTTGCCATTGAGTTCACTCTTGTAAGCAGCTTCCCCAGTCACACAGACCAAGACAACAAGGGAGCAGCACCCAGACAAAAGGAAGACGGGTAGACAGAAGGACAGATTTCCTATGTAAGGCCTCACGTAGAACACGCACATCCGCAAAGCAAATTAGCATTTACCATCACCACTATTAAGCAGGAAGCATTAAAACCAGAACAGTTTTTAAGTAGTGCCAACCACTCCACTTGACAATTATCTAAATTATGTTTAAGTAGATAAGACTATTAACAGCAAACTTGAGACTTTCTGTAGTTACACCCGAGATTCTCAGAAGGGCACCAATAAACTCACTTTAGCACTGAAGTTAATAAGATCAAATGAGAACTTCTGATTCTGTAAGATACCTCTGGTCTTCATGTCAACAGTTGAGAGCTTACTATGTTATTCAGAGGCAGTGATTTAAGTCAGTCCTGGCACATGCAAAGGATCTTTCTTTGTGTTCTATCCATCAATATAATTAGTATTTCTTGGGCTGAAAGTGCAGCAGATTCCAAATGACTTTTAAGAAATGATAGGTAAAGATTAATCAAACATATACTCATCATAGCACGATACCAACATATGTATAGAGGGACAAATACAAAAACCAGAGCTCTACTAAAATACCCTTTCAAGATACACACAGCGATTGGCAAGAAATCTCTTTTCACATGTTTCTCGCTGCCTTTTTTCTTATTATGCCATTAAGATTAACCAGCTTTCTCTGAGTCCACAGCATATTTACACACACACACACACACACACACACACACACACACACACACAGAACACAGAGTCCTCATTCAAATTTCCCATTCCTCTAAAGTAGCTGTGAAAACTATTGCTGGATAATATTGTTTCAGGAAATTCTTCGTTTTGAAATCATTTAAGGAAACAAATACTTTCTTTCCTCATCGAGGAAAGTTAAAAGTATAGGATTGAATTGAAAAGGTTTGGTTTGCAGGAGGAGGTAGAAAGAGGAACCAAGCACACAGGTAGTGGTCATATCCACTTCCATTTCAGAAGCTACCATGACTCTAGAAAGATTCTGGTTTGCCTAAATCTGTCTGGCTGAGAGAGGTCTGTCAACAAGCACAGACAAACCAGCTAAATTCTGGAAAAGTCTTCTTACAAACTTCTCTGAAGACTCCCTCGGCTCTGGGTTTAGAACAAATTCCCGATTTGGTGTTGAATTTTTTGAAGAGAGGTATAGTCAAAAAGCAATCCCATCTACAGGTGTATGGAATTAATATTGTGATCCTTAAGTAACCAGCAATTAGCATAGCCAGGAACTTGTAGCCTAAGATCAGAAAAAGGAACCCTCATTGGTATTTCACCCAATACATCCCTCCAACTCATGACGGCTCTCCATGCTCAGGCACACAGCCCAGATGCTTGTGTTGCAACACAACAAAGTGGTGTTGGAGGAAAGGCCCAGGGACACCAATACCATTGGCAAGTGCATGGGCAATTGAGGCCTGAGTGCTCTAAATCAATGGACTTTTTGAGCCGTAGTTATTAAATAGATTTGATAAACACACTTGGACTTAATAGTTACCATTTTTTTTATAAAAGTAAGCCTCCACTAATGAACAGAAATTGTAAATAAACTTTGATTGCATTTAATTGGTTATAAAGACAGATTTATAAATTCTCTTCAAGTGGTAAGAAAGTGAAAGCAGTGCACTGATCTTGACATATACTGTCTTATTGTTTTGTAATGTTTACAGCATGTGGCGAGTAATATTGGATTAATAAATCACTAGTAGGCACAACTCACTGCCTCTCTCTCTTTGCCCAAATGTGTATGTACTTCAGAACCAATGTGAAACTATTTTTAGAAACCACCAATTTGTACCACCCTACTATTATTCCTTTGAACCTTGGTATAATTTTTTTATTCCATTTGAATTTGGGAAATAATCTACTAATACTGAACATTAACGACTCTACATTGGAAGGGCTTAAAGAAAAAAGAAGGCAAGGAAATAAATAAGTAGAAGAAAAAGATAGACAAGACTAACCAAGATTGGTGAATTTTTAAAATGTCCATCTATAATGAAGAAATGACATTTGCAGGAAAGCTTTTCTTTATGTGAGAAAGTAAACTAAAATTCCTGCTGACTTTCAAAAACTAACCATTTGGGTCATTCTTAAAAAAAAAAAAGCCAACAGATTAAAGGAACTCCATTTATAAAAATCAAATGAGCCTCTAACAAAGCTTGTTTGGGGACATGAATAAATCATCCAGGCATGAATTATTCATTGTTATCAAGAAACAAGCTGGTGATTCCAGGAACTGGGCTCGGAGGTGCTGGACCTGGGGAATGAATGAGTTCATTTCCTCACACCCACCACCGGAAGGGAAGAAGACTTGCCACCGGGAGCACGATGACATGCAGAACTTGCCGGTTCTCCACTCGTGTTTCAGGGTGCACTCTGGCAGCCTTTACACCTAGGACAACAAAGCAAAGTTTAATCCACAGAACCTTAATTTAGGAAATTGTACTTAGTAAGCAATCAATAAGATTTTTGAACATTGTCACCTGTTTTTTAAAAAATGCACAATATACATGGGAAATACGAGGTGGGTGCAAAAGGTAGTAGGAATGAGAGTTTGAATTCGAAGGGGCTGGCTAGAAAGCCCCTCGATGATAAGTTTTTAGTAAGCTGACCTACTCGCTCATGGCTTAGGGTGGGATTGTTCTTTAGGGGAGGGACATGGGAGGGAAAATAGGGAGCGTCCCAGGTTTAATCCACTAATCAATGCATGTGTGTGTTCCAGGTCCAAACTGCTTTGCAGGAACTACAATAATTCCGGCTGGCATTGAAGTGAAAGTGGACGAATGTAACATCTGTCACTGTCACAACGGGGACTGGTGGAAGCCCGCTCAGTGCTCAAAGCGTGAATGCCAAGGCAAGCAGACTGTGTAGGACAGATTCCCAACCGATGACAAGTTCCTAGGAGAGGATGCTATGGCTTCTACACTGCACACGTTTAACACAAAACAAAACAAAAAACAAACTCCTGCCAGCTCCAACAGGGTCACCAGCAAAAACCTTTTAGGATTGACGAAAGTGAATATTTTACTAAGAGGAAATTTCTCTCTTTTTCTCTTGCTATATAAAATATATATAGTATATAGCTATCTAAACCACTTTTGTAATTACCAATCCTTGATGGTGACTTGATGACTGGATTTCTGGAACAAAACAAAGAAATAGCCTTGCACAGGCTCCTTTCCTGGTGATGCCTCTCGCCTACCAACCTACCATCCTCTGATTTACTCCATTTTTCCTCTTCTATACATCCCACATGGCATTTTTCTCTTGTAGTATTTTTTTTTCACCTTTAGAGGCTAAATGGCCAGATTTGACTGCACAGTAAAATTTCAGTTGTGTCAAGAAAGGTTTGGTAAAGAAACGACGGTGGGAAGAATCCTTTCTCAGCAGGAAGACACACAGCTCCAGCCAGTCTCTCCCCTGAAATGAATTATTCTCTGTAAACTAAGAAAAGAGGGGTGAACACACAGATAGACCCTCTCCTGGGCTGGATCAGCACTGGTACTTTGTCCATTATGTGGGGGTTCGCAATCTGATTCTTACAAACCACCCATCTCATACATAAAACTTTGAAACTGCCAATTAAAATGCATAGGTGAAAAAAACCATGATTTTGACTAAAGAGTCCAAAGAGAGACAGGTATTTAAAAGTGTAGCATTCAATACCACATCTTTTGACAATGCTGAACTTGAGTTTGGTTTGTAACTGAACACACTGTAAACCCACTCTGTCACCAGGCAATATAAATACCAGAACCAGGGTGAGCAGCCCCACTGTGAATTTGAATGCTTTTCAACACTTCTGACTTTCAAGTTCCAGTCTGATTGAAAGCCAGTAGTACACGGAGCAGTTTTTACGGTTCAGGACTGTGTTTGCCATGTTACAGTAACAACCACTCAGCCCTAAGTCTAAACTCCAGATTCAGGACACTTTTCCACCTCAAGTGCTGATTTCAATTATAGATAAGGGTAGAGTGAATCTTGCACAATACAATTCCATTTGTTGAGCATTTTTTAAATGTATATATTAGATACTGAACTACTAAAGTGAACCTCTGAAGGGTCCCAAGGTTGCCCTGGTAATGCTGCTAGTATAGTAACAGAAAAAATAAAATACACAGGGTATCTGATGCCACCTCAATTCAAGTGCAAATTTTGCAATTCTGAGACCACATGGCCCAGTTAGTCACTTATTTCACTCTCTTGTCCTAAAAACCCTGGTGCAGATCCAGTAGGGTCCTTGAGGATACTTCAACGTTGTCATTGTTTTCGGTGTTCTTTCTTTCTCCGCTCCTGCCCCAACCTGGTCTTCACCGTGGCTCCTGTGAGTGCTGTACTCTCAAGCAGGGTGTCTCAACCTTAGCAGGGCTGACATTGGGCGCCACATCATCCATTTGTCGGCAGGGGTCCTGCACATTGTTAGGATGTGCAGCAGGATCCCGGCTTCTGTCCACTAGGGACCAGTAGCAATTCCCATTGTGACAACCAAATGTCTCCAGACATTGCCAAATGTCCTCAAGGGATGGGTTTGGGTGCAAAATTTCACCCGGTTGAGAAGCACTGGTCTGGGACAGTCGTGGAGTAGTGTCTGCCAGGGGAGCATGCTGGGAAAATTCTGCCTGGCATGTGGCTTTGGTGAATCCCTGAGTCATTCGGGCCATGCGTAAACAGCAGCCCCGAAAGTCAATCTCCTCCAGAAGGAGAATGCTTCTAACACTACAGGTCCACCTCAGGACAGCAGTTTCTAGTCTCAAGAATCGGCTTTTCATTTAAAACCGTCGACCTCTTCTCCCTGGAAATGTCTCCTGTCATCAAGAAAGAGTTGTCATTTCCAAAATTAATGTGCCCATGATTGCACCTGACACTTTTACGCACACTGTGCTTGTGTTATGATACAAATAGCCATGCCAGTGCCACCACAAGGAAGAACATCCCACTGCCTTCCCTTAGAACACCAATTTGCTGCAAGGTTGGTGCCTTTTGGTTGCCACCATGGATACATCATATAGACAGTCATGAATCATTCATGAACAATTCTGCATGATTTATGCCTCCACTCAGAAGTAAGGCATTCCACACTCCAGCTTGTGTCTAGACAGAGACGTATTAGAGAGCTTTGTTTGCCCTGAGGTTGCCTGTTGCCAGCTTCAAAAATTCACACTCTTGGAAAGAAATAATAGTAACGATAATTACTGACAGGAATAAGGTTTGAAACTCAGAAAATATCATTAATAGAGCCATGCAGCATAGTACCTTATCTATTATTCAGGAGTTACCATGTCCTTTCTAGGAAACAGAAAGTGCAACTGGGAAGCCGAGGTACAGAAATTTTGCATCAAAGTCTTAGCGCAGTGAGAGTCACAGCAAGAATTCACTAGACTGGAGTATAACATCCATCAAGAAGACACTCTTGGTGTAAACTCTGAGTTTATAGGAAGTAGCTGCTCGGTGGCCTCTGTTACTAGCTAGAGGGGGACTTTTACTGTTGTTCTTCTTGGGTTTGGGATTTTGTTTGGTTTGGTTTTTTTCATTTTCACTACAAGTGTTTGCTTTCAGATTTTGTAGCACTGACATTTTTCCCCCTTTAGGGAGAGATGAACCTATACTGTGACAGAATTTCTCATAAAGCGATCAACATTTTACAACTTCCTTCTACACAGTTCATTGAGAAATTCTTTCCAAACTCTGAACAACAGAGTTCTGGTCTCATCTGCTGGGTTTTTGGGTTTTTTTTTTCCTTTGAAGGCTTTGTTTGCAGCCACCCTGTCACCTCTGTATTTCCATTTCTCCTCTGCCTTTGGTTCTCCACTTTAACCACAGCTATGTTTAAATAAGGGATCAACATCCTGTTTGTCAGCTGATGCCTGTTAAAAAATGATTCAGTTTCTAAAATCTTCGAAAAATGGTGTGCCTGAAAACTAGTGAGAAAAAAAAAACAAAAACCTAAACACTAAACTGTAAAAAGGGGACTCTAGCAACAATATTTGATGTGTAAAAGAATATATTATTAAAAAATTATTTTGTTAAATATAAAGTGTGTTAACCAGCGAACATTGTTTGTGGTATATTTTTCTTCCCAAATTTCTCTCTTCTCCCTACCCTCATTACTTAATGACTAATCCTTGGTGACTACTATCATCTGAAAATACTGGTATCATTACAGCCCTATCTAATGAGAATTAAGCATTAGTTTTAGGCTTTGTCTGTGCACATTTTCATTTTCATAAGACAATGAGAAGCACTCAAATAAACAAGCAATGAGAGTGTGAAACACAAGAAAAAAATCTTCGCTGACGCCATATCTTTCAGTACTAAAGATAACCCATAATTACTGAGCGTTCTCATTGTACCGTCAGGGGCTGTGCTGAGCTGGAAACCCACCGTACTGTGTTCAGTGCACACAGCCACCTTGCAAGGGAAGAACTCACATTCCGGATCTCCTTTCACTGGAAAAAACTGAGAATATAAAGACATTAAGGGCTTTGCTTAAGGTCATGGGTTAGGGAGTAACAAAGCAGGAATTTCCTATTGTAAAAGTTCTAATGCACAAAAAATCAAGAAAACAGTGGAAGATTCCTCCATGTACCCATTGCCCAGATTTGATAGTCATCCAAATCTTGCATAAGGCTTTGTTTACTCTTTTCTTCCCTTAAATTTTCTTTAAAACAAATATCAAGCATCATGTCATTTCATCCCTGTAACTTGTAGTAATCATCTTTTTAAAAAAGTGACATTTTTGTACAAAACCATACTGTTGTATATTATCAAACCTAACGAAATTAGTGATTCCTTAGTATCATCTGACATCTAATCTGTATTCAAATGTCTTAAATTTGACAAAAAGAGGAGGGATTTTGCATGATCCTGTAACAATGCCTCTGGTTGTTTTGCCTCCTAAATTCAAAGTAGAGATTTGAGCTCTAGCAACCACAGTTACACACTCTGACAGCATCCTGGGTGTGTTGTTATTATTGGAGGGTTTGTCTTGGGAATATTATTCTTTGAACACACCATATTAAACTCCCTCCTAGAACCTGAGGCCTTCCACCAATTGACTTCTAAGGGGCAGCAAAGAGGCCTGGAGCAAGACCCAAGGCTGGTGGCCATCACCCAAAGGAGAGCGCTTCCTGTGTGTGTAAGGTTTCCTCAGGGAGAAACGCGGACTGCTTTCTCCCTCCTTTAGACAGACCACCTGACGCATAGTAACACTGAACAGTATTCTATAAATCACCATCATTTCCTGTGTTGTTAGAGGAAGAAAGAACAAAGCCACACCCAAAGAGAACATCAAGACTATGTCCCCAAAGACACAAATACACATGTCTACTCTGCCAACATTTTCTTAAAACAAGATTAGACGTTCTTGTGTTTCAATTTCCCCTGCACACTTCCTGACTCCCTAAGTCCGTGGTAAAGGATTGTTTTCAGTTGCGTGCAGACTCAAGTTGGGTGCAGAAGCACCTCAGAGCATGAGAGAGAAACCCACGGGTAGGGAGAGCGTCCAGGGCTCCTTGTCTTGGAGGGTTATGTTGGGAATATTACTCTTTGAAAGAAAAATGCTTCGGTGATTTTGAAAGACAAGATGGTAGCTCTGAGTCATCAAACTCACATGTGTCTGGCCATATTCGCAAGACATTTATACCTTAAATCACAGTAACACACTTTTCAGTGAGCTTCAAACTGTCCTGCCCGGTATAAACACCTGATTCTTTCCACATCACATTGCTCACCTGGACAGCATATTGTTCAATGAACAAGACACAGCTGGTCCCTTTCGGAAAACAAAAGTTAGAGGGTCAAGCTGCATTTCTTTCATTTAAAGACTCAAATTTTCTTTTATGTTCTAAATATTTTCAACTATGGAAATGACATGATGGCTTGCTTTTTAACTTATAACAATCTTGAACGCTTAGTTTTCTGAATCCAAAACTCCAATTTTGCCAACAGGAACACTGAGGCCTGGAGATGGTTTGTAGCTTTTCTCAGATGCACACAATTAGAAAAAGGCAGAAACGGCTTTTATATCAGAAGGTTGACAATATTAAACAGAATTATACTTACAAACTATCTTAGGATAGACGTCCACACCTAAGACGACCCTGTTATACATTAACTCTTGTTATTAGGACTGGTAGAGGCAGAAGAGAGGTGGATTTTGGACTTTGTGGCTTAGGTACGAGTTAGGCTGGCATTTAGGGGAATGATATTATGGGACAGAAAAAAGCGAATGGTGTATTTTTCGTGAGATAGATGTCAGGTGTGATTTCAGTGTGAGGCTCGAGATGGAGGTGTCCAGGGAGAGATGTGTTTGGGAAGAAAACCCAATTGTCAGGACCTGGAAACTCTTACTAAGAAAATTGGATTTGGTTTTTCCTGATACTGCAGATTAATTGGCATCAAATAACAAGGTAGAATGGTCATATTTGTATCTCCAAAACAATTCTGACAGCAGAGGGAAGGATGAATTGGAATCCGGAGGGAGAGGTGGGGACACGAATGGGAGGCAATTACAATAGCCCCAGAAAAAAATGAGGATCGTTTTTAGTATTGGGTGGGACTCAAACAGAGAAGCTGGGGCAAGACTACATGGAGATCTAACGGCGATTCAAGAATTAAAACAGTCACATTGCTAGCTCAAGAGGCTGGAGGGATATTGATATCAGAAACAACCGTCAACAGCGTAGAACCCGTGCACTATTTTGGGTGGCACATGATCTCATGTTCGCATGGTATGCTGAATATGCTAACAATATACCAGATATTTAGGATTATCTTCACATTGCTTATCTCCTCTGCAGCCCCTTCTGTTTCTCTTTGCTAATGTTATTTTCATCTCGGTCTAAACAAATGCAACTTGAATAGCTCCAAGTTCACCTCTGATAATGTGTTTAGGTTTCTGTAGTATTCTTGAAAGAGAAGTCAGAATTTAAAGGGCAAGAATAATCAGATTTTTTCTACTAGTTGGGAGAAATTATTAATCTTATACCAGAATTTATTTGTATACTGTGATACGAATTGCTCATAACTTCCCATCACCCCTTTCCATACTTGCCCCCTTAGAATATATGTTAGTTTTACTGCTGTTCACCAGGATTCTAGAAATTTTAAAAAGGCATTACTTATCTGTGCACTGTGGCTATTTCTGTTTATTTGTTCTTCTACAGAACACACAGGGTTAAAAGGCACATTAGATCCTAGGAAAGACTTTCAATTTAAGGTTTCTAAGATGCTTAACTTTATCCCATCTTATATATTATTTATAATTATTATTTATTAGTATGTATTATTATTTATTAGTAATATTATTTATTAGTATATATTCATGGTTATATATTATATACCACATATACTGTATATTATATGTGTGCAGATGGCCTTTATGGAGAGTTTTTGTTTCATTTTCTTTTTAATTAATCACAACATTGGGTCAGCCAGACCCATTAACTGCATTTCTCATTTAGACCTTTCAGAGATGCACTTGCATATGCAATTTAATCTGTTGACCCATGATCAATAGCAATTAATAGCATCTCTTTAATCTTGTTGAAAGGTCTTTCTCTGGGTTCCAGTAGCCACCATCTCAAGGGAAAGGCATCCACACAGGCAGGTTTATTTGGCTTCCAAGCAATAATTCCCTTCAACCACCCACTTTCCTGATGACTTAGTAGCTATTTCCCAAGTCACTATTTTCAGCAGCATTTTCAATTAGCATTCAAAAATCCAACTAAGCTCTAAAATCCCTCCACTGTACGTTTATCATGCAAATACGAAGGGCCTAGAATGTTAAGAAAAGTACTACAATTACTTTTTTAATTGAGAAAAAGGAGATGTAACTTTCCAAAGTACGTTATATTAATATAACCAATGCTTAAGTTTCCCAGGACTTCCTTATGTCATGTTATAGCTAACCAAATCCCTGTAAGCCAGTCTTTTATCTATCATATAAATTACAAAGTGTATTTATGTATTTATTTAAAAAAAAAACTTACCAGCTGGGAAAGTAGGTATTGTGGTTAAACTAAATGATGCATTTATTCTTCCTGCCCTTGGGGAGTTTACAGTCTGGTGGGGCAAACCAAAAGGCAAGTCTGCACTAGCAGAGGGCAAAGTGCTGTGCTCTAAGTATGAACAGGTGCCCTGGGAGCCAGATGAAGGCAGTGTACCATCCTTGCCTGTGGGAAGGCTTTCTGGGGGATGGAGCTCACTGTCTGCATTTTAAAAGAGAAAGAGACCAGGAGAAGAATGAAGAAAGTGGTCAATGACCTCTTGGTGTGTATAGGACAGCATTTCTGCTGGCACATCTCAGATCACACAACGGCCCTGTCCTGCTAATAATCAGATCCATTCAAATCAGTAAATATGTGCCCTGGCACAAACCCAGGGGCTTGGAGTCATTTTTTTTAAAGCAAAAGTGGGTTACCTCCATAATGTGGAAAAAATCATTTGTCATGTTGATGTCAGCACATTTTTTTTTGATAGTCACTTCACTGACCAGTGCCGTGCCCTGCTTTTTATCAAAACTTGCATCTCTGTGGGAATTTGGGTAATGCCATCTTCAATGGTTTTGAATTGTTGGCCTGATCTACTGAGCTCCTACTTGGTACCAGGCTCAGTTGTGGAAAGAAAGGCTACTCTGGGCAGTGTTAAAACATCAGTTAGCAAAGCAAGAGATGTATTTTCGAACCAGGATTCCTTTTTGAGGGTTTACAAATGACAGGAGGATAATCAAGTTTTCTGCAAGCTTGATAACAGTTTTTGTGTGTGTGTGTGTGGTACTGGGGATTGAATCCAAGACCTCTGTACTGAGTTACATCCCCAGCCCTTTTTTCTTTCGTTATTTTTATTTTGAGACAGAGTCACACAAAATCACTAAGTTAACCAGACTGAGCTCAAACTCAACAGCCTTCCTGCCTCAGCCTCCCAGAGTTTTGAGATTATAGGTTTGTGCCACCGTGTCCAGCTATGAGATTTGACTTGAATTCAATTGTCAGGAACTTTCCTGTGTTGCAATTTCACGATCACGTAATAAAAAGATACAAGGCAATATCTTACAGATACATTTTAAGGTTACTAATATATAAACAGAGGCTATGTAATTTTCAAATTGCAAGCATAAAAATGTCTAAGGTGCATAAGTGTGTATATTTATATTATGTATAAAGAGTAAAGACCTATATATGTACAGAGATGTAAAAAGGTAGAAATATTGTGATGGACTGATGACTGTATCATCAAGATCAAATACTTATGCCTCCATCTACTTAGTACATGCTTCCTCTTTTGTACCTAACAATTGCAGGCTTATTTAGCCTGCCATAATTCTTACCCTACCTTTGCTTGGTTGTGAAGCATTTCTTTAGTTCTGCTTGTTCATAGATTTAATTTCCCATCCCTAATCATTTGTGGCTCATGTGGCTCATTGATTTAAGAGGGAGGCAAACCATGAGCAATGGAGAGTTGGAGAGGGGAACACCAAGTGCCATAGAGTCTCAAATCATTGCAGTAACAATGATATTTATGTATAAAATACACAAGAACATTTTATATTAAATGTGCAGTCTATCAAGTATATGATTCAGGTTTTTTATTTTTTTTTTGTTCTTTGGGGGGTGATTTTTTGGTAAGTTTTTTCTGTTCATTTGTTTTGCGACTAGACCATCATTTCTGTTTGAGAGGACTTCATTTTCACTCACCTGCCTTCTTTACTGTTCGATGTAGCTTGTGTCATTCCAATGAGACGAACAGACAGCTTCCCCGAGTATCAGACATCAAGAGATACACACACACACAGAGCTATGTATCCAAGCCACTTCATTTGTTTACATAAGGACACTTGCCACCTGTTGTTTGGACTGGCTACTGCTTTTGGTTCCCCAGAGAACCTGGCAAAGTTCCGAGTTCTCAATACTCAATTGCCTATGTTTTTCAGTCTGACTAGTACTCTGCTCTCTGCAGTGTTAACTTTAATTGTTTGAGTTTGCTTTGGATAACCATCTGCCCCTTCTAGTTCATGAGTTATTGAGTACAAGGCACACTTTAGATACACACAATAGTATGAGAGGTCCCTGCACCACTCATAAATGAGAACAGACTTCAAAAGTTCCTATTTTTCACTCCCTTCCCTGCAGCAAAACTATTTTTATCAGCAGCCAGGCGGCTGGCTACCAAGACTTCAGAGTGAGCAGTCTATAATAGCTTCAGTAAAACATCCCAGCCGGGTGTTCATTTTAAAAAAAAAAAAACTTTTGGAATCGGTTGTCCTCCAATGAGCAGGAGGCCAGGCTCACAGCATCACAGCTGTGAAATGATGCATCTGACAAAAACATAAAGTAACTTAAAAATGGGGGAGGTGCACAGAATTATGATACTCCACAACACTAATGTAGCGTGCAGTGATACATTTCCCTCTTTGCACTTGTAGAAGTAAAACTAGAACATCTGTAATCACATATTCCACCCCATTGATTTGCACTTGGAGAAAATGGAAAGCTAGTAATCAAACTCATATGCCTATTGAAATGATGTCAACTCAGAAAAATACTCTTTGTTTATCATATAATCTATATTTCACTACATATAAATCCACAGAATGTTGGCTGGGAATACAGCACCCTATCACTTCTTTAGCTGTCTCCCAGAGAAATAAAAGGGCATATTGGAAATGTATCACAGCAGCATTGAAATACAACAAGACACATGTTCTCTAATCCTCTTCTCTGGCATGCAATGAAATACAAATTTTTAAGACTGGATAATTTGAAAACTTGCATATTTAGCATCCTCAGAATTGAGGCTGAACTATCTTAGCCCAAAGTAATTTGCTTTGAGACTCAATTTATGTCTGTTGGGCTGGGTCAAATAAACTGGGCCACTGGAAACATCCACTTCTTAGTGGCTTCTATAAATACTGTCAGCAGCACTTCCTTTCAGTGCCAGGGACTGACCCCTCGGCTTCGTGCATACTAGGCAGACTCTCTACCACCGAGCTACAATCCTGAGCAAGACCACACGCTGTCCCTTTTCATGTAAATAATTCAAACTAAGTAAATATCCTTTTATTTTATTTTACTGTCATAAGAACATTTAACATGAAATCCATTCTCTCAACAGGTTTTTAAGTGTATTTTTCATTGTAGGCACAATCTTCTACAGCTAATACCACATATTTATCTTGCTTAATCGAAGCTTTATGCCCATTGATTAATAACGCCCCCTTTCCATCTCTCTCCTCTCCTGGAAACACTATTCTCCCCTTTGATTCTGTGAATGTCACCGTTAGACACCTCCTGGGAATGGAATCATGCAGTATTTGCATCTATGTGACTGGTTCCTTTCACTTAACATAATATCCACAAGGTCCTTCCATGTTGTCATACAGTGCAATACTTCTTTTTTTTTTAAAGTGCAGTATTTCCTTCTTTTGTAAATATGCATCAGACTCCATTATAAGCATACACCACATTTTCTTTATCCATTCATCTATCAGGGAATATGTAGATTATTTCCACATCTTGTCTATTCTGAATAACACTGTGACGAACATAGGAATAAACTAAAATATTAAAACTTTTTGTTAAATTACACTATGAATATAGAAAAGTGCACACACTGTATTTGGCACATAGGGTGGATTGCTAGCACTTCAAAAGTCCCCATATGCTCATCCTTTATTCCTGTTCCTTAAGGGAAAAAAAAAATGGAATTTTATTTCATTGACATAGTCAGAGCCCTGTATTTCCCAGGTGAGCTGTAATTATTAATATTAAGAACAGAAATCCCACTGAAATTGGAGATCGTGAGTGGGGGTATCTCTGTAAACTCACACTCCTTCCCTCTTCTAAGGACTGAATACATATTAATTCAGTAATTTGCTGGATACCTACATGATAAGCTGCTTCTAAGCCGAGGGAAGCAGAGTGAGGCCAGGTTCCTAGTTTGGAAAAGGAGTGCTTGTCATTCCCTGTAGAATTTCATTGCTTCTAAATGGATTTCTTATTTATTACTTTCTCCTCTCGCTCTTCAGTAAAGAATTTTACTGGCCTAGAAAGAGAAGCCAGTGTCTCTGACAAGTGAGCTCAGAAAGGTCACTTCCAAACAGAGACAGAAACAGCACTGTAACACTCAGGGTGGAATCCCCAGCAACCTCCAGGATCTGGGAACAGCTCCTCCTCCTAGCAGCAGTTTTGTGCCCTAAAATCTCTGCCCGCCCTACTCCTCTCCCTCCTTAGCTATCTCTCTCCATCCCTCAGTTCTGAGCTTCCTGCCAGAGGAACGAGCCTCACGCCCAGATGAGGCCACGTCCTTCACAATCGCTTCTACCTCTCTTGATTTCTCTTCTTGAAAAACCCACAACACCATAGAAATGATTCCTACAGAATAAGAACGTTGTTCTCTCCACCAGGCCGACTATAAGTGGGTGAGGCACTTAGAAATGTCCCTGACACATAGGAGATACTTAACTAATATCTCAATAAGTAAATGTATGGAGAGAAATAATTAAATATTGCAAGCATTCTCAAAACACACCATTAATTTTACTCCTGAAACTTTTGTTTCCTTCTTGATGTTCCTATTTCAGGAGGGATATATAAACCTCTCTAAACAAACCCCAAGAAAATGTTAAGTATCAAATAAATCTACTTTCTTCTAAATACAATATATCCCCTCATTTCCAAGAATATGTGCATTTTCTTAAATTAGAGGGCAAGCAACTCAGCATTTTGATGCTAAAACCATTAAATGAACAAAAGGTCAGTAAAACAAATACATCTGATTAGAAGGAAGCATATTGTATTACCTCATCTCAGGCAAATGGATCAATGTATCCTACCAAAGTGACATTTTTATAAAGACCTGAAATGCACATATTTTCCTCCCAACTAGTAGAACCACTTGGGATGGATCGTTTGGCAGAGAAAGGAGTTGGTTACGAGGTTGTATGTTTTCATATTGTACATTTTTATGTTAACCTACTATTTCTTCAGAGAAACCAGTCTATTTGGCTCTACTTTTGACAGCCTTAGAAAATGAGTGAATTTATTAATATGATCAAAGTGCACATTAATACAAAGTGTGTGGGCTTTCTTCATAAGTAATGCAGATGATGACTGGATGGGTACACTCTAGGTAATAACAGACGGACCACAGGACTAAATGATGTTCCGATCTGGCTTCGACAATAAAGTCAAAACATCATTTTATTCTGAGATTTCTGTAGCAGTGAGGAAGATTTCAAAATTGGAAGGGACTTTCCAGACTGTGAATGACTTAACCTGATAGTCATCAATTATTGGCAATAATTCACATGTAAAGATCTATGTGTGTCTAATTCATCAAACATATTTATAGTACACATCATCACATATGCTAGCAACAATTCTATAATCCTGTAAGGACGACCAGTTCCCAGAAGCTGATACCCACTATCTTTTAAAAGAACTAAGCTGAAACTTTCCTGTCTATCCATTAGGACTTTTTTTAAAAAAACACAATGCTTGCCCTTAAAACCTATTTTCAACCTACAAATGACACAAAGAGCATCACAATTAAGAACAGTTCCAAGATGTTTCCAGTAATCTACCCAATTATCTAAAACTCTCAGGCAAAGAAAAGGAAACTTATGTAAAACAACTAAGTGTATTAATTCGACTCAAAGACAATTTAACGAGCATTCTTCATTATTTACCACACGGAAGGCATTGGGCTCGATAGTGCGGATGCAAAGATGAATACAAAATAGTCTTCTTGTCAAAAACCTTATAGTCCAGGGAAGGAGAGACAAACAAAAATTGCCAATAAAATTTCAATACATAGAGGTTTGGGTAGGATGTGATGAAGCATGAAAGACCATTTACTATTTCAAATTGGGTTTCAGAGAGAGAGATTTCTGGAGAAAAAGATGTTAAATTTTGAAAGATGGGCAATGGCTGATCAAATGCCGAGTGAGACAGCTGAAGGAGCAAAACAAGTAACGAAACAACTACTACGAGCTCATTAAGATTCACTCCAGCTGAGCAGCAAAGCTGGTGAGGTGGGTGGGAGCCAAGTCAGCAAAGATGCAAAAGGCCTGCTCAGGAGCTACAGTTCAGTCTGCAGGTGCTGGGACCCTAAAGAGGAGCGCTGCCTCGCCAGACAGGCCCCTCGAACAGGGACTTTGAGTGTAGCTACAGCAGGAAAATGCATCTGCGGAAAGTGACACAAAACCGTAAGACTAGATGGCAGCTGGGTGGGGGTGAAGGGAATAAGGAGAGTAGCAACTTACTCTAGAGCCTGTTCATAGGGACAAAACAAAGTGAATCCATTTGAAAGAAATGTAGCAATATCATTATGAGGACTTGGCAGTTGACTGAACAAGAGACTGCAGGGGAGATCTTCAGTGAGACCTGAAGTCCAGGAAGACAGCAAGTTTGGGTTTGTGGGAACACGAGTTCAACCTCAAAAGTGTTGGGTTACAAGGTACAGTGGCACATTTAAGTATCTCTCCAGTAGTCCATTGGATATACAACTTTTGAGTTTCAAGGTAGGGACATAGGCTGAATTGTTTTAAGAACACAGATGTGCAATATGTGTACGTACCAATTTCCTAAAATGAACATAGTTACTACATATTGCAAGCATATACCATTAAAAAGAAACTAAAAATAAATACACAAAAATAAAGACGGATTGTAAGTCTTAATGTAAGAATTACAACTATAAAATGCATAGAAGAAAACACACAAAACTAAAATTTTGTAACCTTATTAATGTGACCTTTGTGATATTGGTGCCCAGTAATTTCTCAGATATGACACCAAAAGTACACACACAAACACACACACACACAAAACACAGATGACAGTGAACCAGGTAAGATCACACAAGAATAGACTTTTGAACTAGGAAAATAACAATAACACAGAGAAAATCAAGCCAGTGAAGCTGTGTTCTGCCTATGATCATGAGTTCATAAGTCCTGCATGGACATACATTTTTCTAAATTCTCCTCATGCAAGGACCCTTACTCGGAGTTTCCAATAATCAAAATATTCATTAAAGCTCGCCCACCTCTATTTTGGAGAAGCAAAGCCAAGAGTTAATGATGGATTAAGGATAAGCAGAAGGTAAGTGGCCAGAATGCAAATAGATTCTTGGTTAACTCACAAATATTCAACAAACTGTGTTTGTGTTATATATCCATGTAGACAGATACATATATTGCTGGGTAAGGACATATGAGCAATTTATACTCACACAAATAATTCTTATCTATACGTGCCAAAACGCTCATTCCTCAGTCCATTAGGTTCAAATTAATGCATATAGAACATGTCTAGAATCAATAGGACCTCGAAGGTTTCGTTTTTAATTTTACTCAGATGAAAAATTCTGTGTGCTGCTTGATATTTCCAGCACTTAAGCAGCATCACCAACAGGCCCCTCAGGAAGCATGAGGCCAAGGTTAAACCCTTTCTAAGTCAAGATGCTGCAATACCCAAAGAACCAATTTTCGTTGTATTGCATGTCTTCTGGTATTTTACGGCATGCCCAGAACAGAGTGCATAAGGGGTGCACTGGGATTAATTTCAGTCGCAGATGTAGAACTCTTGGTATTAAATTTTCCTTAACTTTCACAAATCCAAGGTTGCTGCTTTAGCGTATTCATTGTTAGCTAATTTTGAGGCATGTACAGAAAACAAAAGTAGGGATGCTATTTTTCCCATTACGCAAAAGACAAGTCTGATGAGAGGTGGAGGTCCCAGTATCTGCTGAACTAGCAAGTTCGGTCTGCACTCTCTGTCCACGGACGCTGCATCTGTGGAACCAACCGACAACAGACTGAAAAATCAGAAAAAAACAAGTGCATCTGTAGTGAACAAGTACAGATTTTTCTCTCTTATCATGACTCCCTAAATAATACAACTACTTATACAGCATTTACTTCGTACTAAGTATTACAAATAATCCAGAGCTAATTTAAAACATACAGGAGGTCATGCATAGGTTATGAAAAAAAAAGACTGCCATTTTCTATAAAGGGCATGAGCATTCACAGATGCTGCTGTCGATAGGTGATTCCAAAACCAATCCCTCCTGAGTAAATGAGGGACAAGTATTCTCTCTAAAGAAAGAATGGTTTAGAGCATTTTTCTCATGGCCAAAGCTGTGGCTGCCTGCATACAAAGCTAGTTTCCCTAATCATGCTGGCATCTTTCTAAATTCATTTTTATTGTTAGAGGTGGGTTTTCATATTCCTGGCCATAGTCACACCCCGTTCCTATCCCCATCTGAGAAACAGCTGACTAGGAGCAGGACTAAGGTTGGCACAACCCCATGTGCGGTATTGGAGAGCTCATTTTAGCAGCAACCCAAGCACAACCTAGAAAACACCTTCAGGCCAAGATTGTCCCCCACCAGCTCATGTACGTCGCACCTGCCCTCAACTCACGCACCAGTGACCCCTGCTTTAGTCTGACATAATAATTTATTGAATAATATTTCATACCTGATCTTATATTTGTATAATATTGTACAATTTCAACCTGTTTCCAAGTTAAGAACCCACAGTTGTGACAGAGAAGCTGCTGTGATTGTATAATCTTATGGAAAAAAATGAAATTCCAAGAGATGAAGGAGTTTGTACAGAATTACATGAGCATTAAGTGGTGAAACTTACATAGAAGCTGATCACCTTCCAACTTTAAAGCAACCATTACCTTCACTCTACCCCAGGCATCCTATAAAACACACAGAAAGAGAGAGAGAGACAAAGAGAGAGACAGAGAGAGAGTGAGACATGGGGGAGGGAGAGACGGGGGAGGGAGAGATAGGGGAGGGAGAGAGGGAGAGAGAAGAAAATCACTGAGCTCTTACTTAAGCTAGGGCATAGTGTCTTTTCTTATGCAACAATCTTTAGTATTACTACTTTTTTCCCAGATCCCTGTTTCTCTCTTCATCTTTCCACCTTCCAGAGTTGGATTGAATATCCTCACAATGCCTTCGTGTCCTTAAAATGCCAACCCATCTTTCTTTGGTAGGCGAATTCCCACTAGACCTTCACAAGATTCAAATATGTCATCTCACTGGAAGTTTTCCCTCATTCTCATGGAATCGTTTATTATTCCCTCCCTGAGTTATCAGAGGATAGCTTTTTTGCACATTTTAACAGCACGTATCATGTTAGGTTTGAATATATCGTCATATCCATTTTCCCCAGAACTGTGAGCTCCAGAAACCAAGTACTTATTTTTCATCCCAGAATTATCCCTAGTACCAAGAAGAGTCTTGGGCACATAAGAGATGTTCAATAAATGTCAGATGAGTGGATCTGATGACTTTTACCCTACAGTATTGATGATTAAGTATCCACTCCCACTGCAATAACCAATGAGTGTAAATATTCTGATATGCAATCCAGAAGCGGTCCCTTAGACAAAATGCTTTGGATCAGAAATGTTTCAGCTTTTGGATTTTCTGCAGATTTTTAAATATTTGCATATATAATGACATCCTAAGAATGAAACGTCTTAAGTCTAAACAAAATATTTTTAGATGCACCTCACACACATAGCCTGAAGGTAATTTTTATATAATATTTTTAGTGAGCGTGTGTTCTGACTACATGTCGGCATTGAAAAAAGTTCTGGATTTTGGATTTTGGATTTTTGGATTAGGGATGCTCAACCTGTACTGAGCGTAAGGTAATGAGTTTCACATGAGGAATACCAGATGTTATGATAATCAGTAGAGGAAGAATTGAGGCACAGCAGAATCTTTCAGTGGTTTCTCAAATCTTATCACAGGGATAACTTCCAAGACCAATTCAGATTATTTCAACTCAACAAATATTTACAGTAGACATTTGACATTCATAAGGAATGCTTCCAGTATCTTCTAAGGACAGTAAATTCCCTATTATAGAACACTTCCAAAGTACCTTGATGTTCTCCAAAATTATATTCACTAAAAATCACCTGTCTCCTTTCCACATGCAAGTAACAAATTTACCAGTTTTAAAATTTGCATTGAATATCTTTTATTTTGCCTGTATTTATTACACATACAAAAAAGTCAGTTAAAAGCACTTGATGGCGTACAATAAAAATCACTTGATAAGGAAGCAAAACTACTGTTACACTGATTTGCACTTGCTGGGAGTACCAACATTTTAGGATCTTCTTGAGGCTCTGAATTTGGAAAATTCAAAACAACAAACGTGAAACCTGTAATTGCCCAGAGCTTAATGGCTATGGAGTGTCTACTACATGCGAGACACCATAGCAAACACAGCAGTTAGTTCAGTATGTATATTTGTCTCTGCTCTAAACATCCTACTAAGTAATCCAGGGCCTCTAGCTCTGCTATATTATTATTTGGGTTGACATTGATGTCTGACGAAACTCCCTAAAAAATAAGGCTTCAGGTCATGATGGTGCCCTAAATTAATGCATCATCTTCTCTAAGACTCATACACAAATGCATACACACACATTTTAATTGGCAGCCTGCGAAAATGCCCCAGACATTAGCTACTCAAAGTGCATAACAGAGTCTTTGCTTTCTCCAGTATCATAGTGGGCCAAGAACACAGATGTATCAACATGAAGAGTAGCTCGACATAGAAGATTGAGTCTGTGGGACCACAGACAGGGAAGATCGGGCACAAAAGCCACAGAAAGGAATTGTCCCAAGATGAGCTGGTAAATGGAAATTGGAAGCATATTAAAAGTAGCTAAGGGGCTGGGGACTTAGCTCAGTGGTTAGAGTGCTTGCCTAGCAAGCCCAAGGCCCTGAGTTCGATCCCCAGCACCCAAAAAAAAAAAAAAAAAAAGAGTCAGTCAGGAAATGTTGAAAATACAAAATTTAAGAAACCAAAGCATTCAGGCATGAATTAAGAATAGGCAGATAAGAAAAAAGAGTCAATTTGCTATTAAAAGAAAAGGTTCAATATGTTACAAATGATTCACTTGATATAGCCAAAGTAAGATGAGTTTGAAGGCAAATATGAAAGCTTTCACCCAGAATAAAACATAAAGAAATACAACACAAACGCAAAAAGGTATAATAATAAAGATGGTGATAATGATGATATTAAACTGCTTTAAAATAAAAACAGTAATCAAACATTAAACTTCAATACCAAGAGAGAAAAAATGAAGAGTGGGAAAAATATATAAATCCAAGTCAAAAGAAGGGTTGGAAGGAGTTAGAGAAAATAACATGGTAACAGAAAGTAAATGATTTTAAGTTCAAATAAACCAGTATTAACAGCAATTATGAATGCATTAAAATCACTTAATAAAAAGACCATCAAAATAAGATATTTCCGTGCTCACTTCGGCAGCACATATACTAAAATTGGAACGATACAGAGAAGATTAGCATGGCCCCTGCGCAAGGATGACACGCAAATTCGTGAAGCGTTCCATATTTTTATGTAAATGGATGTTCCTGGAGAACATACTATTAAGTGAAATAAATCAGACACTTATCAGTACACATCGAATTGTTTCTCTGATATGAGAAACCATAAGTGTAAATAAGGACAAAGGGGTAGAATAG